>JANHGN010015015.1:0-12040 GCA_024605025.1 Megaceryle maxima | reverse complement strand
AAACCGCCACCCCCCCCGCGGCCCCGGCCCCGGCCCCGGCCCCGGCCCGAAGAGACGAAGCCAGGCGGGCTGAAGCGCTGTCCCGTTCTCAGACTCCTTACAGCGAGTCTCCAGTCGTGTCCCCCCCTTAGAACGCGCATCTAACTTGAGACACCGGAGAAAGCCCAAAGCGCAGCGACGGGGTCATTTCCAACAGCAAAAGGAGAAAAAAAATTCCTTCGCGTTCGATGCAAGCATTAAGTTTCACTTCTCTAAGCCTTGTGAGCCCCGGTGCCTTACCGAGGAGGATTTCCTCAGGCAAAAAATAACCAGTCCCAGGCCACTGTCAGGGCCTGGCGTGCGTGCGTGTGCGCTGACACGCGAGGAAGAAGCCGCTGCCGAGAACATGCAAGTTTAACACCATGTCAACCCTCGCAGCCGCAAAGTCACGCAGCACGCCGGAGCCAACAGCCCTCGCTGAAGCCAGAGCCGGCGCGCAACCTCCCGAACAGCACCGGATTGCACAGCGCGACTTACTCAAAGAACGCTAATTAATGACTAAGAAGCAAACCAGAAGCCCATCCTGGAACGAAGTCACCGTGACTCATTTTCTGTACCTACACGGCGTGAGCTCAGCCCCCTTCTCGCACGGGGCTGCCAGGATTTGAGCCTGTTCCTGCCTGTGACGCTCTGAAAAAGAAAGCACCAAGTCAAGCAAGTACAAGGAATGACAGGGCATATTTTCGGTTGGAATTCGTTAAGAGCGTAGCTCGCTTTCTTTTGTCCCACAGCCATTCGCGTGCTGTCACCTCCTGGCCGCATGCTGTGCGTGTCAGGGCGCACGGTGGGTAGGAGCAGCTGCTGGTGTGACAGCCCGGGACGCTTCCCTGGTGAATCACACGCTTGTGTGGCTGCAGGAAGTTTCAGTAGGACACGTCCAGCCACTTGCCACCTCCAGAATTAAGGGCTTCTGCATCCCTAACTTGGCCAGATAAAATAACTTGTAAAGAAGTAAATAACTTCAGGAGGTAAAATGCAGGCATCTGGAAAGAACCTGTCATTATGGCACAAGCTTTACGGAGCGCTTGGGAAATGCTGCCCGGCGGCGTTTGTAGTGCAGGGAGAATGTGCCCTTTCCACAGACAAACTACAAAAATGGAGCTCCACGCAGCTGGAGCCGACTTCTAGAATGACACACCAGAGGCTGAGTAACAAAAGCGGCCGTATCTACGGGAGCCGAAAACAAATTATCATCTGCAAATTAACTGAACTCTTGAGCGTCTGCAACATCAGACAGGCGCAGCCTCGCGCTCTGCCTGGACTCGACAAAACAAGAGCTTCCTTCCCCAAGCAGGGTGAGTGGCCATGCGTCACATCCTCCCTTAGCGTACACACACTTGCAGTTATCTTCTATTACCAGAACAGAAATGATCTGTTTGGAATGGCTTATTTCACGCATGAGATATAAATAAAGTAGCACATATGGCTGAAGGACACGCTGAGGTACACCCAACTCCCACTGCAGCAGGAGGGGACGGAGGAAAGAGAGCAGCCCAGAATAACCATTTTCCTCCAAACAAATGTATAATTAAAGGAACACCAGCAGATCAGACGGCCGTTTCTGAGGCTACCCCACACAAGTATATAAAGAAACTATGATATCATTTATAAATACATGTTTAAATCTTCGTCAAGAAAAGGAAAGCTCTAATTATTTCTTTCAGATGGCAAACTGCATCAGAGCCACTGCAGCAATTAACAATTCTGAATTGCAAATAATGGAATAATCAGCGTGCGCACTTCACTTATTTGCTGATTAAAGAAAGGAAATGTCTGTGACTTAAAAATTCATGCTAAATAAAAGTTCTCAGGCTCCAACAGTTTTTTTTCCAGTGACAGGACCAAGACCTCCTTTTCTACCTCAGTGCTTGCACAAGGAACACATCCCATCGCAGGAAGGTTAACTGTCCTGATGCTCTGTATGAAGTCAGCAGACACTGGAGGGAACTGGAAGGGTGCTGGGGCAGAGGGTGATGCACCAAAGGTGCTCCTCTGAAGCCACTCGGTCCCAGGCTGCCTCGCACAGACTCCCGCTTGCTGCAGTTTCAGCAAGAAGGAAAAGGGAGAGAAGCAGCCACTGCCCCAGGCTCTTACTTCAGCTCCATGTGTTTCTGCCAGACGAGCCAGCAGAGAAGCAAGCTGTTAAGACTCCACATCCTCGGCGTTCCATACCTTCTCCCCGACCCCCAAGAGTGGTATGTGCTACCATTTTTGAACTGGGCAACAATAAGAAGGTTCCAGAATAAGCCAATTAATGCTGAGACCCAGCAGCCGAGGTCTGGCTGCGTTTCACAAACTGCCTCTTCGCAGCCTTTGTTCAGCTGCTCTGATGGAGCCCTCCCTTTAAGGTACACACGGTGGAAGAAACAATGAGAAACTACTGCCAGCTTTTCAGGGCATCAAAAAAAAATTCCTCTTGTGAGGAATCTCAGTGCTGCTGTTCCCAGTGTGCTTATACTCCAACAATCCACCTCACTTTACACAGCAATTCAAGAACAGAAGGAAGTTGGCTTCAGTAGTATTAAAGTTTCCTCTAAGAACTTCTCTTATCTCTTCCCCAATTTAATCAATCACTACATAACATTTTAACTTTTTTTTAATTGCTTTTTTAGCCCTGGGTTTTCCACGACCTACAAGAAATCAGTACACGTCATTGCTACTACATAAAATGATGAAATCTACAATTCCAGCATTGGTTGGGTTTTTTTTTCCCTAATATTATCATTATTATGTAATAGAATTATATTAGTATTTTCTTAATCTTAATTGTCTGCTACAACAATTTAGCAAAAGTACAAAATGAGACATAGCTAAGGCTAAGCAACAAGTCACTGGCAGCTGGAAGAGGACTAAAGCATCCTGACTCACACAAGAGCACTTGACACCGTTTTGCACTTCAAAGAGAACATACAAATGTACTTTGCCTCTTTCTTTGCCGTGTACCAGCACCTAGGAATGCTGAAAATAAGAAAAAAAAGGAAGGAAAGTTGTTGTTCTTGAGCTACCGAATCATTATTTGCAGTAGGAAACAGACTAAAGTCACACCAGTGGAAAAACCATTAATGTTTTACAGTATTGAAAAAAAGTTGTACATTTATTATGGAAATCAATATGAAACTCAGGAACTGATCTATGTAGCTCATTTTTTGTTGTAATGCTTTAAAATTAGCCAAGCAGATGGTTCTTTTCCATATCAACACTTGATGAAAAGTGCTAATCACCTTCAAATAAAATTTCAAGCCCTACCCCTGTGCTGACAAGGACATGTGCCAGCAAGTCAGTTTAGGCGAGTGCCGAGGGAAAAAACACTTCACTGATGCAGACATGAAGAGTTAACAGATAGGAAAAGAGAATCTCTGGCCGATTCACCCCGTTATGAAGACATTCTAACTCTTCCATACCTATTACTCCTCTGCAACAGTCCATGTTTCATCATATGGTATGTCAACCTATTGGATACAGTTGTCTTGTTTCTCCCTGACAAGTTGCAGAATTAAGTATTTTAACTTTGATTTTCTGGGCATATTTCTATCCTCCTCCTCAATACAAAGACTGGTAATTTTATTTTTTAATATTTTTTTAGAAGTGTTTGCTGTGTTCACATGAAGGTGAAGCAACAGAAGCCAGTGATCCCTAATGAGAGAAGAAGGCAGCAAATGTTTCCCAGCACCTGGGCTGGAGTGACACCTAGTGGGTTACATCCTGCTTTGGTCCCTCCTGAAGATGAGGAGGGCAGAAATGTCAAGGTCCACACACACCAAGATGAAACTTTCTATTAATGAAGACCTCCCTCCCCTGAAAACACTCAACACGGACTGAAATTTGGCCAGGCTGGTAGATACAACTTCAGGGCAGGAGGAGGACCTCCAGAAGCAGCGAATGCTTCATGCCAGAGCCTAGAAAAGAAGCTGGGCCCCTGCTTTGCTGGGGGGCACAGAGGAGAGCATCTGTCTCGTGGGTCTTTGTTTTTAAAAGCAGCTGACTTCCAGACACTGGCAGAATGCAGAATTGCTTCTGCAAATGCTGTTCTACTCAGAGCAGGATGGTCAGTAAATAACCAGAGTAGTTACTATTCCTCCTCGTGCCTCATTGCTATCAGAGAGCCAGGAACCTCTGCCAGCTAAGCTGTGCTGACCTGACTGGCAGAGGCATTCAGCTCTTTGGAAGACAGCAAATGACCTAAACCCACAGTGGTTTTAAGAAAAATATAAACACAGATTATTCTTCTTATCTCTACAAACAAGTTAAAAAAAACCCCAAAGCCTCATCTGCTTACACATGGCAATCTAGAAGTGGTGTAAATGGAAAAAGGTGGCTAGTTTATAGTCTTTAAAGTAAAGATCTTGCTAGTTAAATGACGTGTTCACTGTGGTGGTGATTTCTTGGTAAAACCTCTCAACGCTTCTCGTTTACGCTGCTCAAAAGAGAAGCATCAAAACTACAGTAGTCCCAATTCATCAATATTAGTTAAGTGAAACCTTTAGAATCTAGACCCAACTTTTACAGTTGCACCCAGCAGTAACTAAAAAATAGCAGTTTCCTGGGTCTCAACTTCACCTTTTAATATCTTGTACTAGTAATTAAAAGTTTTAAAAGCACACTGTTCTGTTTTTCTTAGTAAATAAAACCTGAAAGTCTGTCAAAAACAGCATTTCTCAGAAAAAAAAGGTACATTACAGATATGACTATCACCACCCTTCTGGTTATTTTGCTGACTATCAGATAGTATTATCTCTGTGAGTTATGATTCATGTACTGGGACAGGGAATGCCCGATTCAAAAGCAGGCCCTTTTCCAGGAAAATCTCTTAAGAGTTAATGATTTCTGCAGAGATATTTTACTCTCCTAGGACTGCAGTCTTACAGGAACAGACCTAGAACTTTGGCCTAGGCTTGCAGCAGAACACTCATGTTCTCAGCATCTCAGTACAGTAACACAATACAACTTCAGCTGAAGCGTTACTAAGAGTTCCCATCTATCTTAGGAAACATGAAATCATTTTATCACAAAATAGAAACAGAAAAAACCCCCAATTGTATCTGTCACACTCAAGTCAGCAGTCACTCAGGAAGTCATTTTGCTACGTGAAGTTTTCTCCTGCAGCTGGACCAGGCTGAGGGGAAAATTAATGATGCTTCAAAACTTAAAAATAATATTAAATAAATCCCCCAAACCTTATCCTTAGAATGCACGTAGGGAACGTTTGCAGGGCAGTGGGCATAAATCTGGAACAAGTAACACATTTCAGTACACTACGAAAATAACCCCAAATGTCTAAACATCATTTTGTGACCGGAGTCTGCAGACAGCCTCTGATCAGTGTGATTGGGACTGCTGGAAACAGCGCTCGTGTTCAAAATGAACCTTCCTGGCTTGCATCACGTAGCCATCCGTGTACCTGGTGGAGAGCCGCTCTGGGACATCGCGCCGATGAAAGCGTCCGCCCAGTTTTGAAGCTGATTTAGATACATGAGTTAATACCTGAAATGATAGGAAATACACCCACCATGGGGCCACGCTCCTTGGATTTATCAGGATTTTGTGGGCCTGCTGCTCCCTCTTGTGGAAGCCTCTTGGATCAATATGAAGCACGGGGAGTTACGGAGTGGGTACAGCAACGCTCCCCCCACGTCCTTAACCAACACCAGCAGCACAAACTGATTCATAGAATACTGTTGAAAACCTTTGAAATTTTTGGAAGGTTAGTTCTAAACCGTGAAGGGAACAAATTAACACTAAATTCAACAAAACACTTTTCTTCTAAGATGCAGGAGCTGAAGATGACATCTGAAGCTCAGGAAATAACTGCTAGTGGTTCAGATGCTCAAACTTAATTGTGCCTTCTGAAGATGGTAATAATAATGGAGATTGTTCAGAAATCCATCAGGTGCATCCAGAGGGCTAAGCACAGATCTGCCACGGCACCACAGCGAAGTTCTAACCCTGAGCAATGATACAAAAACAGCTGGAAGAGAACGAGGCAAATCCTTCATTTTGCCTAATTCGTATGTAAGCAACCAACTAGAAGAGAGAGACACGTTGCCTTAGAAATCAGGTCTTCCTCCAGAGCTGCAAGGCCCACAGTGTTGGCTCCCAAAGCCTCCCTGCTGGGGATGCTGTGAGCAGCTGGATGGATACAGTCTGCAGAACACACAAATAAAACCACAGTGTTAGGTAAAACCAGGGGCAGAAAACAGCAAAAGGACTGCTCTACTTGGCAGATGTTCTGCGTCTGAAGTAGCCCTAAGTGACTAGAGTAGGAGAGATGCTCTGCTCTACGTTTTCCAATAGCATTCCAAAGTGGTCAGAAATACCTCTTTTTATTCACTCGTCCAAACACTCTTCCCACGATACTTCAGTTTCTTATTCATCTTTCTGTAGGTATTGGCACTTTAGGAGCCATCAGCACACGGCTGGCCCACTCTGCCGACTACACGACAGGCTAAAATTCTCCTACGGCCAAGATCCAGAAGACTTTTGGTGAACTCAAGGCTGCAGGAATGGGAATCCCCGGAGATAACTCACGGGTGGAAGGTGACACCAACCACCACGAGCTCCTCCTACACTCCTAAAGGATGGAGCAGCAGCAGCAGGTGGGCGGGTGACACATTTCAGACTCAGAAATCCCATCTGTCTGACTTCTTCCCACTAACAGGGATTCAGCTGCTGAACTGGACCAGCGTAATCCCACTGCAGATCACCTGATAAATCCCCAACATGGGGACTACACGGGAACTGCTTGTAATGTGTGAGCTGTTGGAGAGACCACCCCGCGTATAAATGATTGGTTCTGATCGCCTGGCATCCTTTGTGCCTAAATGTACAATCACAGACAGCAGCTAAATGGATGGTTCCAGACTTTGCTATGGAGCCAGCAACAAACCCGGGCCCTACACCAGTGCTCCCCCACCCCAGTCACACCCTGAGCTCAGTTTGCCACACTACTTCCTATCAATTGCTTTCTACACACGGAAAACGCAATGTGGAAGGTCTGCCAACATGAAAAGCTCGTTCATTCAACTTCTTCAGCCTCCCCTAGTGCATCCCTTGTGTTGAAGCACTAAGGACACAGCTCCCAGGCTTGATTTCACCCTGTATTTCTCCACCACACCATAAAAACCCAGCATGACCTGTAAGACGAGTTACATCACCTCCATGTTAGGTAGCACACCCATTGCTGCACGTCTAGAAGAGTCCTTGTGAGCAGCTGAACGTTCCAGTTCCCCAGTGGCCTCTGCACGAGAAATGGCCTGACCGCCATCCTCAGATCAGATGTGCCTGGAAAGCACCCATGTGCAACGTCAGTCTGCACAAACCTCCACAGCACCCAGAACAGGGTGTTTTCTGCTTCCCCAGCATAAAAAATGAAAGATGAACAAAGGGATGAAATAAAATACCAGAATTTTCTATTTCCTGCTTTCAGAAGCTTTTACTGGGATTATCCGGAGGAGATGCCTATAGATCCCAAAGCAAGATAGGAACCAGACCTTGATGTTTGATGCCCCAAATCTTGAATACTCTTACCTATAGAGTTCAGTTATTTTCCAAATACTGCATTTGATATTGATTTGCAAAAGTGTGGTGAGTTCCACGCTGTATCTGGGCTAAACGCCGAGCGAGCCAGCCCCCGGAGAATCTATTTACAGACGTTACTGCCTTCGGTCGGTCTACAGGCAGAGCCACCTATCAACCAGAACTGGAAAAATGCTAAAGGAGGAAACTGGAGCAGCTGAGAGCATTTCAAGACATCAAAAATGGGTCACATATGCTACACTGAGCTCCCTTCAGATACAGCAAGTGTCACAGAAATACAGCAGTTTCCAGCTTTTAGGAATTAAAAGCGAGCACAGCAATCTATTATATTAATCCAGTGTTCTCCAAAGGTAAAAGGAAGCAGCTCAGGAAGCACCAGTACTGCATCACATACCCTACACTGTTCATCTCACTGATCATTGCAACTATCTTCTCTTTCCCCAGCACAGAGGACGGAAACTCATTCTCCTCCCCTTCCAGAGTCACAGATTCTTCCCAAACTCACACCCAGGTTAAGAAAGTTGTTCTCTCCAAACTGTCTGGAAACAGCACTGGTTCCAGACGGGTTCCTGACCAGACTGTCCCTCCGGCTGTGACTAGGGCTACATTCTTAAACCACATCGAGGAGCTGATTTGGCTGAGAAATTACACAGCCTGATTAAGTCTACAATTTTAAAGCTCAGACACTACAAAATGCTTCAAAAAAAGCACAGCACGCAGAGGAACTGGAAAGCTTCTCAGCCATCTCGTTCACACAAAGACAGCAGAAGCCGCTCAGATTATAAGCGTCATGCATGTTTATCCAAAGAAGGTTTTTCTTTTGTATTTCAACAATCCCCAATCAGCTGATCAAAACCTCAGGACACTAATCCCTTACTGCAGGATAAATTTCAACACATCCAAGTAAACACGGGGATTTCAGAATATCAAGAGAGTACAGTTTTGAACAAAGAGGGGTTTTCATTCTTAACTATGGTGAAGCTTTTGCTCTGCCTGAATTTAATTCTTGGAGATAGTTTAGTCCACTGACTCTGCAATGAACGCCACTAGAAAGATAGCTTGAATTTAGATGTAGATGTGAACCTAAAAACCCTGCAGTTTTCAAATTTAAGGAATTTATTTCCCAACTAACAAGTGTCAGGTAGGAGGAGGAGGAAACATGGAAAGAAATCTGTCCAGATTTCTTCTAGCCAAAATGAGAACAACATAATTTCCCCCCAGAAGTGACGTAGACAGCTACAAGATTAAGATCTAGTCATAAATTTTTTTAGTCTCTATCTACAGTGCTAGGAAACGTGCTCAATTTCAGTGAATCACTGAAGTTCAAACAACAGAGTAGACAGAGGTCTTCCAGATATGGGAAGTGAAACGGTTCAGCTGGAATGATTAAACAAGTGCAAAAGGAAGCGATGGCCCCAGAGGGCTCGGTATTTGGAATACTTACTGAAAGCAAAGAATAGATATTGTTTCTGTGCCTAACAAAACCCCCTTTTAAAGAAGCAAACAAACCCAGAATGGCTGGTAAGTGGACAGCAAAATGAATGGCTGCAAGGTCATCCAAGTTTCTGCTTTAGCTTTGGATGTAGGTTCACAACGTAGCTGCACATGGAAAATAAAAAGGTATTTTCATATGAGTGTGATCATTGCTCTGGCCGTGGTATGATTTAAACTAAAATCCATATAGTACTAGCACATAGATCATGAACACAAAAAGATGCTTCAACTCCCCAGTAAAACATCAAATCCAGAGTAAACACTGGCACAAGGCTAGAAAACACAGCATCCTCTTTAGATGTACTCGAGAAAAACATAGACACACCCCCAAGTGTAACAGAATATACACCCCTGGCACGACTGAAAAACACGTGTGCAAGCATCTGGAGACAACATCAAAGAAACAAGACTCTCCTTCTCTGAAAGGCAGCTGGACTCATTGCTGTTTTATGGTCTATAACTGTCTGAAATAAACAACTGTAAAATATCGAGTAGCTTTTAAATGCATCTCTGAAGAATTTACCCTGACAAACTAATGTTATAAAAGCAAAGAAAAGAGAGGGTGTACCAAAGTCCATGAGAACATTTGTTTTGTTACCGAGATACTAAGGGTGTGAGCTGTAATTGCACACAGCACACAATGTTCTGTGTCCCTGTTAGGAAGGGGAACTGTAGAACACCAGAGCGCTCAGCTGTAACCGCCGCTGCGGTGACATGGATTGCAATCACAGAGATCATTTGCAGTGCGACTCAGAGAGGATTCTGTGTCAGTATTGCTTTGTGATACGATTGTTACTGTTGCGATGGGATAGGGATCACTATCCTGAAGAAGCCACGTTTCTGTCTGAAGGTTTTTAAGAATTCTTCTGTTAAAGAAGTTGTCAGCTACTGGGGTCACTAACCACCCAGCGATTCACTCGGCCGGAAGAAATCCTGGCACGTCCTCACATTAACACTAGGTGACAGCAAAAATGGTTCTGTTCAGTTTGTTCATACATAAGGTATTACACTCAAGGGAGGGTTTTTTTCCACAGGTTTTGCAAGCTAAAAACCAGTTGTCAAGAGGCTCTGAATTAGATTAGGATGACAGAAAGCACCAAGCTGGAAGAGCTTCGAATCGTTTCAGCAGAGCTATGCCAAAAAGCTCTGGGAGCTCAAAGCCATACAGAATTTTCAGTAGTTGAGGAGTCTCACTCACAGAAACAAGACCTGTGTGCTCCCCAGGGTTGAGGTGGGCACAGCTGGGCAAGTATCATCAGAGCCTGACAGAAAGGGCACTCGACACAACATGAAGAAACACAAAAAAATGGAGTTTGAAAAAAAACCAACTCCCTATTGCTGTACTGGTGTTTGTGACTGGAGCTGCAAAGGCTCAGAGCTCTGCAGTCCTAGGGCACCCATTTCTGGTGCTGTTATGGAAGAACCAACACAAGAGCTTTTGGGTTCTGTTTTTGACCCACCTGAGGTTGTCTCTTGTCTCTGCTGTCTTATAGGGATTTCCCATTCTGCACATTAGGGATTCTTTTAGGGATTTCAACACCTAAAGAAAGAGATGGCACAAAGTAACTGACTGGTAATAACTTATGGGGTCATTAGGGATTTTTTTGTTCGTTTTGCAAGACAGTCTATTAATGAAAATCATTCTTAGACCGTGGGAGGTCAAGAATCATATTAGCACAGAATATGACAAAAAACAAAAAAACAAACAAACAAACAAACAAACAAACAAACAAAAAAAAAAAACCCACAAAAAAACCCAAAAAAACTTGGCTAAAGACCAGATTTATTTACTGTTAATCACCTGCCTTGGACATTCTACCTTCCAATCTGACACAAATGTGGTTTGGGGTCTGTACTTCACACAGGTAAGTGATGACAATAAAACAGACAAATCAAATCCTGCTGGATAATGTCACTGCCCTCCCTGAAAACGTTCAGCTTACAGATTTAGAGAAAAAAAATGAGAGCAGTACAGATATTCTGCTTATTTCCAGAGTATTTATCACCGCTCCTGTGTTTTACTATGAAATTTGTTAAGAAACATACTCGGTACGTTACAAACAGCATTAACATTTCTGCTTTCAGAACCTTTCTTTTGGGTCACTGAGCCATTGTTCCTCGGATTTTGGTGCCTTATGTTCCCAACGGCTTCTGAGCGAGGATTCAGACAAGGTGCAGTCAGCACAATGCCAATTTAGGCATGTAAACAAAAACTTCAATTGTTTTGACAGAAATCGGTGGCCCAATTTACTTCTGCAGAAGCAACTACAACATAATTCAAGTGAGTATGAAGCTGCGGTGATGGTTTGTTGCACGCAGTGCTCTGCTTAAAGCTACCGTTTGTCAGTGCCAGGATTGTTGAAAAAGCAAAGTGCTCATTTGTTTTTTCAAGGAAATCTTTCATCATTTCACTGCCCAAAACAATGTCATACTTCATCCTAACGGAGAGGCAGATGGTCACCAGGCAGAGTCTGTCCCCAAAACGACAGCATCCTTCCCATGGAAGGCAAACCAAGCACAAGGTTACACTTAATTCTGTTCCACCACATCATGAAACAGGTTCACCCAGATGAGCAGAAGGAAGAAATCTGTGCAAGAACTGAGTCCATGATAACAACTGAATCTTGAAAGTGTCTTAATTTTCCCCGTGGTTTCCAACTACTTTACACAAGTCTAACAATGTTCTTTTATAAGAAAATTCTTGTGATTGGTAACATGGATCAAACAATAATGCTATAAAATCACAAAGGTTGGAAATGACTTTCAAGATCATCAAGTCCAACCGTCTACTAAACATTATCATGTCCTGAAGTGCCACATCTAGACATTTTTCGAGCCCCTCCAAGGATGGCAATTCCACCCCTGCCCTGGGCAGCCTGTTCCAAGGCCTCACCACTCTCTCAGTAAAAAACTTTTTCCTAATATCCAAGCTAAACCTCCCCTGGTGCAACTGAAGCCCATTTCCTCTTGTCCT
>JANHGN010015013.1:130750-176063 GCA_024605025.1 Megaceryle maxima | reverse complement strand
ATCCTATCACAGGGCACAACTGAAAAGAGACTGGCCCCTTCTACTTGACACCCACCCTTCAGATATTTGTAAACATTGATAGGATCCCCTCTCAGTCTTCTCCTGGCTAAACAGCCCCAGGGCTCTCTGCCTCTCCTCATAAAAGAGATGTTCCAGTCCCTTAATCATCCTCATAAACTCTTTTGGACTCTCTAGTATTTCCCTGTCCCTCTTGACCTGGGGAGCCCAGAACTGGACACAATACTCCAGATGTGGCCTCACTAGGGCAGAGTAGAGGGGGAGGAGAACCTCCCTCAACCTACTGGCCACACTCTTTTTTATGCCCCCCAGATTTCTTAAGGAAGGACTCAGAATACATCCCCCAGTATCAAGCACGACAGCAATACCTCACACAATATGCTTAAAAAGCCAAAACATTCAGAAAAGTTTATCAAGTGAAACAAACCAAAATGCAAAACCACTTCTGTCAAGTCTTCAAAGCAGAAATGTTTCCAGACCAACATACGCAGATAGCTCCACCCCAGGAGTCTGAAAGTGAACAAGCTCTCTCACAACCCGTAATATTAATTTTAACACACTTTGGCAGTCTGAGAAAATATCAAACAGCTGGTGACTGCCAACATGATCCCAATAATATTAGAAGGATGATGTAGATAATAACAGATTGGTTAGTCTGATATCAATATTGGCTGAAATAGTAAACAGTACATTCAGGACTGTGTCAGCAAAGCATCTGGACCTAGAAATGTAACGAATGCCAGCCTGCATTCCTAGAAGGCAGATCTTGTTATTTTGGCAGGAGCGTGTGCCTGGCTGATAAAGGCAACTCTCTTGAGGTGGGGCACTGAATTCTTCAAGGCATTTGACTTAGAACCACATCAAATTTTGATTTTTAAATGGTCATAACAGCACCATAAAACAGGACAGCTTAGATGCATTACCGACCCGCTGACAGATCACAGAATATAGTTGTTACTGAGGGGGGAATCAACTTTCTTGCTCCTACTGGTGACATTTAAGAACTAATTTGGGTTCTGACGAACTCTGATACTTTTATTAACACTAAAATTTGTAGCAAGAAGAGGCTGTGGCTGCTGCTACAGTGCGGTCAGAGTCACCTGATAAAATGATCACAAGCAAACACAATCTTTTTAATCTTACAGAAATAGGCAGCAGTCTATGCAGAACAGGGATGAAGGGGATACCTAAGGATTACAAAATTCATCTCTGTCCACTTGATGCGGAGAAGCTCTTGTGTTACATCAAATGAGCTCTCACTGTAGTTCTGTAGTGGTACCATCTAATATGGTCCTTGGATCTTATTATCAAACTATCTTATCCTTCTCAACAGCAACGGCAACAACAGTATTAGAGCCTGGCATCTGCGTTTGAGAAAAGGTACAGAAATGCTAAAGCCACTTAAGAAAGTAAAGGGAAGCCATGGGACTAGAACACCAAGACCCCACTCCTCTCTTATTACAGGGGTAATTAAATACTGGAACAGGGGGTAGACTGTCTCTGGAGCTTTCAAAACAAGACTAGACACTTCTTTAAGAATATGATGTATTCCAATGGCCTTTCCTAAGGTGCTGCACCATGAGCTAGTCTGCAGGCTGTCTGCGATACGGGATCTCTTCACCACACGTATGCAGAATGCTAGACCGGGTAGTGTTGGACAGTTCAAAAGGTTTTTCAGTCTTCTGCTTCCCCTCTGGCTTGTGATGAGAACTGCTTTTCATAAAGGTAATGAGTAAAAATGGATCTGATGTGATCTGATGTGACCTGATGTGACTAACACATCTAAAGGGACCAGGAAGGTCACGATCACAAATGGACATTGCCAAATACGTACTTTGCACTTCTGCTTCTTCTGAACCATTCTGTGCTCTGCACATGTGCTCTTGTGAGCACAAAAAATAATTGTGGAAAAGTCCATCTCAGACTCAGGGCTGCCTGGATGGGACAGGCACGTGGTGTTTGGAGAAGGTGAAGGAAATAAGCGGTATGGAGGAGTACAGACATGAATTCTTTGGAGACTTCAATATCACAGTCTCCACAGAATGTGTGAAACAGTGAAAATGACAGGAAGCAGTTCCCAGCCTATAGACCACCTCCCAGGGCAATTTTTAAAGCTAGAATTTATCTCAGCTAGTGTTAGACACTAAAAGCTCAGCATTAATCAAAGCTAAGTTATCTGATGCTCTGCTCCACACATTGGCATGAGATAGGCACCAGCAGAAGGCAATCCATATTGCCCTAAATTAAAAGTCCAAAAAAGATGAAATTAATGACTTTGTAACACCTATTGGCCATATGGAAGCTGAGGTGAGTTTAGACTGGATATCTAGTTTCTGGATAGTTAAAATCAAGTGAGATGAACCCCGTGATAAGTATCTTCTGCAAAGCATGGAACTACTACTGTTTCTCAATGAAATGGCTACAGATATGTTTACATTCACAAACTAACTCATTTTTCTCTCCCGTTATGCTTTTCTGATACATATTCATGTTGTTTGAGTGAAAAGGTCTCAAAACCCCATCAGCCTGGAGCAGATAGTCACTACAGTTTGCTTTTGTTTGCTTCACCTCTTTTTTTTACACTCAATAATCTAAAATTGTCAAACCAAAGAACAGGAAAAATAACTTTACAACAGAAAATGATATATCTAGTACTATATATTCCATACCCCTGCAAGGGGAGTGGGTCTGATGGAGAACTTGCCTGCAGTAAAGCACTACTTGGTGCTGCTGTGCCACGCGAGAGGGGGGAGCGCCCACGCACTCAGTGGGGGCTGCACAAACATGAGCGATGATACTTCTCAAAAACATGCAGTGAAATTCATCTTGGCTTGGAACCGAAGAAGCCTTTTGTTCACATGCTCTGAAAAATAAACTTTGTAGGCCATAGAGGTGGGGCACAGATTTCATTTTGGTGAGGTGAATGCATTTTTACAGTATTTACCCACCTCTAACATAATACAGGGTTTTTTTAGCCTTTAGATACACTTCATTTTGAGTCTAAGATTTCAGTCACTCTGACTTATTTGGCTTATTGGGTAATGGAACTTCTTTGATCCTTTAAACCAAAGTGAAATGGAAGACAGACTTGGAAAGCTCTACCCCAGATGAGATTTGGCAAGGAATCAGTATTTTACAGTTTAAATATGTATTAATCCATGGCAGAACTAAACTGTTTTAACTTTTATGCAGACAGTATTGTACCCTTGTGAGTTATTCTGCTGAATGTTATTTATGATACACTTACCTCACTGGGGAAAAGCAAGACCTAGTGATATCTGCCCAGGGAAGAATGATTGGGTGGTAGTTTCAAAAGAGCTTGAAAGATTTAGATGGTAAATTCCCAATGAATTGGGAGTTATGACAGGAGTTATGGCACTAAATCATATAAGCAGTTTTGAAAACCCAGCTCCTCCTTCCCCCTTTATTGTTAATTGAGTACATTTGTCTTTCATTTGCTTATTGTGACATTCTCGGGCAACTTGAAGCTGCTTCAGAAATAGTAATAGGCAAAATATATATATATACAGTCTTCTGCTGTTAGAGTTACTGGCCCTGTGGACTAGAGATGGGCTGATGGCTGCCTCTCTCATCTGCTCCCTTGTTGAACCCACAAAGGAAGCAGCGCTTTCATGTTATGGACCATCAGGTGCTGAAGAGGTAACAGAGAACGTCACCAGCAGGAGATGGAACACAAGACAGCGCACTAGCAACGAAGCAAACACACTCCCGAGCTCCCAGCTGAACTGCCTGACGTAGCTCTGCACCTTCCACCCACAGAGGTGGCAGAGCCATCAGAGAGCTTGCTGGTGACCGCAAGCAGGACTTTGGTCTTGCTCAGCTTTAGAACAAACCAGCTCCTTCCTAATCTGGGTTCCAAGCACTTGCCTGGTAAAAAACCAACCAAAATTACCCTTGGTCTCTGAAAGGCTCTGTAAATGACAAACAACAAACAAACAAACAAACCAGAAATAGTCTTTAATACCTTGAAGGCTTTTGTAACAATGCTGGTAAAAATGTAACCAAAAAAATTATAGTGTTAATTTCTCTGGTACCTCTTACTGTAACAATGCTTATAGTATTGATAAAATGATAAATGATGTGATTATATCTTGAGGATAACTGAAACCACAGATCTTTTCATTTAACCATTCTGCTGTGAATCAGCCATTTCAATTCCAATTTCCTATCAGTAAAGAGCTCTAAAATCAGAAGTTTACAAATAACTGCAGCACAACCTTTACTTTACTTCTTTTGGACAATCCAGAACCACCATCCATAATGCACATCTAATAGAGTAGAAAAAAATGGAAGTTTTTAATGAGAAAACCCAAGACTACACAACTGTGGCATGAAGAAACAGCTGCTACAACTTAAAGTCCTAGCTCAAACTGGAACCTAACAAAAATGAAAATTTTCAAGGCAAGGTGATAAACAAGTAAACCAGACACCAAGAAATGTATAACTTATGTATATAAGCTTATTTTAGACACTGATTTTTCTTCAGTGCCAAAACACAAGCCTGGCTTATTGTATTTGTGTTACCTTTAACTTCTGCTCAGAAAACAACTTTCCTTTTTTGGACATATTTATCAAAGTCTCATTTGCACACTGCACAGTTATCAACATCATTTTTTAACTTTTATAATAAAGCAGTATGGTCGTATGAGATCTAGGAAAAAAGAAAGCAAACAAAGGAAAGAAGGTACCAAGGCTCATATCTTACTGTTCATAATATATACCAGGTTTTTAAAATAAGTCAGAAGTCTGTGCATACATGAGAGATAATGAATAGCTCAGACAAGCAAAGATAAGATCACTGCTATTCCCATTTTACAGGGGAAAAACTGAGACTGAAAAATGGACTTGCCTAAAACCACAGAGAGAGTAAGTGACAGTAGAGTGCTGATAGCTCGCCTGGCTGAATCCTAACCCAAGACAGTCCTAAAAATAGGGTGAAGAATTTCCTCACTGTAACATTAATATACATAAGTCTGAAAAAAACCCCTGAACTTATTCAAATAAATCACACACTTGTAACGAGTATTGACTAATATATGAACTTTCTCCATGAAAATGCCCCTTTCTCTCTCTTCCTGTTAGCCCTACATTGCAATTTGTGATGACCAAGGAAAGAAAAAGGCTTCCCATTCAGGTGTGCCATAAACAAATGTACTCTTGTTTACTTGACCTAGGATCAGATCGGCCCTTAGTGTCAGAAAACAGTTTTGAATCACTGATCCCATCTTCTCCTTTACCTGCCGGGGGCTTGTCTTTCTACTAAATATTGTCCCGTTCCTGTCTCCTTGCTCGGAAGGCTCTTCCAAGCAGAGTACAATCCTGCCTGTGGTGTGACACCATGTGCATGCAGCTGGGCTCATTTCTTCGGAGGGAGCTGTGCGACAGGCTGGGTAAAAATGCTGTATCATAGGCAAGCTCGTCACCCCTGTTGCAGAGGGGGATATGTCTGCATTGAATTATGAATTCTGCTTGGTGTCTGGGATAAAATATCAATACTTTGGTTTCATTAGTTCTTACCTGCCCCAGGGCAGCCTGCTATGCTATTATATTCTCGGATAAACCTTATTAGATCTCTTCTTCTGAAATTTTAGGATTTAAACTAGACCTATTTGGCAATATATCTAGAAGCAGCAACTCTCATCTGGGTATCATCAATATACATAATTCCACTGAAAATACATGACTTCAAGAAAACAAGTCATGTAGAAATGATCTTAACATACCTGCAAAAGGTAGAGCAGATAGGTGGGGTTTGGCCTCCATCGCATAGGGTGATACTTTACATTTTAAGATACAGTCCATGAAATCTTGGTCACAGCGTAGTGACTGGCAGAGATTGCACCCATTTCAGAGGTTAGGATTTCAGTCTCTATGTGCACCACAGTACGTATAGCTACTGATGATTATAACATCCACAGCAAACCATACCACCCAACTGTTCCTCTTGGAACGTATTGCTTTGAAAGTTCTTGGTACTGCTAGAAAGAGGAAAGTAGCATGAATCACACTCTTGGTAAGATGGAAAAAAAGCCTTTGTGTGACCATTGGTTCCTAATGTGAAAGCTTTAGAATCCACGTGAGCAGTTCTATAGTATGCACCTGGCAGAAGCTCTGAGCCCCCCTTGCCACGGCAGGGAACTTCTGTAGATGCTGTCTGGGGGAAAGATGAGGTTCAGTCTTACCCCTTCCTGAGACAGACAGATGTAAACAGAGTGATAAACAGAGCCCATGTCCCTTCTAATCTCAGGTGACGGGACACTTGACTGAGCACAGAAGAGCTTTTAGGGCTGCTGTAACTTGGGATCAGTTGCCAATGGCTCACGTCAGTTTCAGCGCAGGACCAATATCATTGTGGGGCAGGACTGCATGTGTCTCTTGGCATGTTGTGCTCTACAGAGCAGCTTAGGGCTGGAGAAGTCATTTCACCTTAGTAGTGTAGTATGAGAGCATTTGCTGGAGAGAAGAGTGAAGACTGTGCAGAAGAACCAGTGCAACTGGTTCTGTGCAAGCTGGAGCTAAAGGACTGCCAGACAACCATGAACTGAGCTTCTTTTGCCCATGTGGAAATAGAAGATATTTAGTCATGGTTAGTTTATGTAGTGGGTTATATTTATTTGTTTATTGTGTTTTGATATATTTACATAAGTGACCTTCATCTAGATATTTGTAAATTTTTTTTATATTTAAATACACTTAGGAAAGATATAGGTGTTTATATAAATACAAAATCTAAATTTATTTTGTTAGTAATTTATAATTACTGTCATATTTCTTATTTATTTATTGTACTTATGCATTGCAATGAAGCACAATACCTGACCAAAATACCAAATAAGCATCCTGCTTCTTGCTCAGAACAGCTCCCTTTACTGCCTGTCTCTGTGTAAATGAGCTGTATAAATGAGCCATATCTAAGACAACTTGCAGGCCAACATATAGTAACAACACATAATACTTTGGAAGGTAACTGGTGGTGGTTTTTCTTAATACTTGCACATTCTGTAACAGCAAAACAGCCGCTGTCTGAAATTTCCCAGTGATTAATGGCAAGCCTTCTCCCCTCCCCTCCATCTAATACTTATTGAAGCAGTGATGACTGACAGGGAGGACTTTCCCAGCAGTTAATTACCAGATAGGCTAAGTCTTGGCACACTTAGTTGAAAAGAAACAGCCTCTTGATCAGTCATTATTGCTTAAATATAGCCCGAGTTGGTGCACTTTCAGTTCTTGGTAACACCTGCAGGCAATATTCATTCAAAACGTGCATATAATAGGACATTTCTGTATCCAGAATAGCAAGCATATGCAAGTACTATCCCTCTGTGAAATCAGCCAAAGGATCTTGTGTGTATTGCCAATACAGCGAGGTAGAAGAGTGAAAAGAAAAACCCCATGCTGATCCATCAAGGGGACTTCTCAGAAGACTTTTTGTTTGATGGAGTCTGGGGAAGATTGCTGCTTTTTACAGAGACCTAACATGATAATCAAATATTTAGGGTTAGGTAACCTTAGGACATATATTAAGAATTAAAACTAGGCAATAACATGAGCTCTAGACAATTTTTTTGAACTGGTTTAACAAAGTATTTTTCCCAGCAGTCCACTCATGGTATTTTCCTGACAGATAATACCCTCATAGTTTATCAGCCAATGACAGATATGTTTCAATGGCTCCAGCTCAGATCTGGCCAACTTGGTCAACTCCCATACGTGTTAATCTAAGACACTTCATTAGGCCAAGGCCCTGGCAGATGCTTCCTCTGTATTCTTCTAAGGAAGTGGTAACTTGTGGTGATGGCAGAAAAAACCCCAACAGTAGTTTTAATGGCTACAGCAACATGTGTCAGGGATCTCTCATTATTCAGAGTGTACTTGAATTTTGAATGCTTCAAAGTCAAGATCTTTGCCATGTGAAAAGAAGTTAGTTAATCAAATAATTCTTTCTGAATCCTGCCCAGGCAGGAGCTTCAGCAAATATTATTTTATATGTTCACTTTTGTCTCAAGCTGAATACTGAAAGTTGAAGCACTAATTTGAACGTCTTCCTCATTTTATATTAAGTACAGGATCAAGAATGTAACTCACTGTTAGTTTTTATTTAGATCTTTGTTCTCAATGCTCCTACTGCCGAGCTTTAAGGCAATGGGAATGAAAACTTTAAATCAGAACTAGGCCAAGGAAAAAAATCTTACTTTTCTGTGTGCCATTTGCCAAGACCCAGAAGTTATAATCATCCTTTTTCTCAACAGTCTTGCCAGGCGTTAATTCTCCATAAACTCAGATTTAAACTGCACTGCTAGAGGTACTTGACTCTAGGCCTCTTACAGTACTTTTAAATATTTTATGCAGCTTCAGCAGTAAACATAGGTGGACTCTGCTAAGCTTTGTGGCTTCCCCTTAAATTTTCCAGTCGTTCTTGCCCTTGGTGTGCCTTTTTTAAAGAGTGAAAATGACAGTACCTACCAAGGCTTTGAAATCTACCGCTTTGTTTGCTCCCCCCACCCCCCAGTTTTAACAGAGAAATACCTAGCAAATGTCACTGTCAGGATCCTTCCCAGACAAAGAGCACTGCCAGAACCATTTGAGGTGCACAGTGAATGCCCAGCTGTGGTTTGGATGATAAACACTGATGCCATCAGGGATTCTATGACTGGCTACCTACTTTAAGCAAATTGTAGAATTGTAACATCTAAAGGAACTAAAATAATGAGGAACAAAAACTCAGCAGTGATAGGTGCCCTGGCCTCGGTTAATCCTCTGGCATGAATATGTACAGGCAGTTTTTAGCAGTTTTATAACAGCAGATTTTTTTTTTTTTGCTTTCAAAAACAACAGAACAGAGTTAATGAAGAACACTCTGCTTTGCTTGTAGCAAGAAAAAAGTGCAAGACTAAATCAAGCATTCTTATTGCCTAGGGAGATTTGTCTGTCTTAGATAACACGTGCACGTTTCCCGTGGTTGTATCAGAGATGACAAACTAAGCAAGCACTGCCTGTCCTTTGATCTTCAATCGAGTGGAGACCCTGGACTCTCGGTCATCCCCCCTAGGAACGGTGCTGAAGATTTGGCAGCTGTCCCTCGTCCCTCTGAGTTACTGCTGTGCTGACATCCCGAGCCCATGTTGAACAGATGAGTGATACAAGCGCTGCTGCAACCGGCTTGCAAAGCTGGCGCTGTGACTCATGAGAATAGTGCTACGCTTACATTCTGGAGACAACTAAATTGACTCAAGGAAATTGGCTAAAAGTCTCTTATACATTTGCTGGTTAATCTCTAGACCAGCACAGTTAGGCTGAATCATTTTCCTTCAGCAAAAAACCCCTTACTGTGCCAGAACAACCTCAAGCTGCTAAGAAAAGGTTTGACTATTCTTTTTACTGCTAAAAGCCTCTTGAATGCTAACAGTAGATGTCAATTAACTTGGGCATCGGAGAGCTTTTTGTAGGCCATTTTGTGCCTGACATACTTGTTGCAGTTTCTTAAAATTTATATTCTATGTCTGCTTTACAAGTGTGTGCTTTTGAGGGGATCATCCTGAAGAAGTCAAAGATTTTTGATGGACCATCTCACTTTATTGTGTCAGCCCATCTCAGTATTAATTGCACCTCTTGGGATCAACCTCATGATGAAAACTCAAATTGCTTATTTTAAATATATAAATTATAATCCCCAGTATATATAACATTGACTGTTACTTCCAAATTGGCTTATAGATGTGGGAGGACAACACAGATAATTACTGGTGGTGAAAATATTTTCTCTAGGCTTTTGAAGAGTATGCATGATAGATGTCTAGCTAGATGCTAGTGCAGGCTGCCTGGTAGGGAAAACATCCAGTGTATAATAGCTCACTTTCACTTTTCTCTTCTGTTTCTGTTAGAAAATAAAAATTCCAACTTGTACTTTAGGACAAGGAAAGCACCAGAGTTATTCTTAAAAAGCTGGCTACCAATGGGCTTTTGATGCAAATGAATACGTATAGTTTATCTCTTCTTATCTCACAAGAATTATTGAAGCAGATTTCAACTCTGTAAATGAAATTGGCATATTTGCATATCCTCTTGCCATATTACTAAAAGACTGCATATAAAATTATGCATATTATCAGTGTCTGAAGACTGGAGCCCTGACTGGCTATCCTCACCGCAAAAAAAAAGAAAAAAGTTTGATGTCAGCAAGCCTTCTGGCTAACAGCTTTTAAATCAGTAATAAAGAAACCTACAGGTAAAGCCATCTAATAACCTTTTATAAATCTTGAGTGTACTCTGCAGTATGTGAATGTTGGGTTTAAATTTACAATGATCCTACTTTGTAGTATGTGCAAGTATTGAAATTTTCATTTAAAACAATGGATTTCATAACAAACAAGTATAGAGCTTAATACTAATATTTATTTATGGCATTGATTTTCAGAGTTTGTTTCGAAGTGATCAGTTAAATTCAAGCACAAAATGAATGAACACACTGAAACAGGTACCACTGAATTGCTTTTCATTCCTGAAATGCTGGCCACTGCTGCTGATCACAATTCACAGATTTAATGGGAAGGCAACAAATTGTCTTAAGTTGGAAGAAGGTGAAAATGGTAAACTTGCAACTAGGTGGTAGGCAGTCAGTGGTCCAGTGGTTAGCACATGGCATCAGGAATAGGGGAGCCTGGAGGGCGTTGCTACCTGGCTGCTGCCCTGATCTGTCCCAAACTGTGCTGTGTTTGCTGGGCCAGAGCAGCATCCTCAGACTCCCTTCTGGGGGAGGAGCTCTGTCCACTACTCTCTGACCTGAAAGAGTTAAACAAAGAGAGACATCAGACCTGGGAGATCAGGATATTCATCTGGACTGTGGGGCCAAGCCCCTTTCAAGGGATTTGAATCAGGTCTTCCTTTATTTAGCTGAAATTCTGGAACTAGTGAATTACCAGATATAAGGGACGAGAAGTGACTGGACACTCCCGTAGAAACCGTGTCACGTATTGCACGTATTTTGAACTCTAGAGGACCGTGCAGACAGATCAGGTCAAGCAACAGGGACAGCAGCTCTCATCCCTGTCATGTCTCGAGAGGGATTTATAATGCTAATATCTCCGTTCCATAGGCCCTGAATCTGATGGTCCTCTGTTCTTGGCCTTCTCTCTTGGCAGTGGGGTTTGTAATCCCCGAGGAGAAGGGCTCCCTTCCTTTAAAGGGATCTTGGCAAGGAGATCAGATGATGCAATTCTTTAGGAACTCAAAGGATCAGGCCTTTTGACTTACAGACTATACCTGCGATATTAAAATCACTGTGTTCACATCCTTTAGGATGGGGCCTTTGAGAACAAATAGTTCCCTATGCTTTTAAATCACTCTGCAGATATTTCTCATTACATATGGTGTATTAACTTCCCAAGATGTATGCATCCACAAATGCGAGAGGAAGCTTTTGCAATTGGAAACCCAGTTTTATCAAATTGACAAGGCTTGTTAAAATATTTAAATAATAAATAATAATTAAAAAAATCTTTCCATTAACACAGAACCAAGTCAATTTACTTATATTTTAAGGGGTCAGATTTCAACAGAAATTAATTGTGCTTAGGCTAGGTTAGGTTTTCATTAGTAATCACTTAATTAATTCATTGCTCATTGCTCATTACATTTGAGCAATTTCAGGGTAACTGTGCAAATACTGATTTTAGTGAGCTCTTACAGAAGCAGAATTGATCACAAATATGTAAGGTCTTTCCAATAACATGGAAAATATTTGTTCTGTTATACTCAGGAAAACTACTTGCAAAACCTGATCATCTTGGGAGGCAATTTTGCCAGCCTAGGCGTTGATACGCTTGAAAGTGCTCTGCTATATAAAGTGAGATAGAGAATACAGGGGTCAGAAAACACGCTAGTAATGAAACTAATCCTGAATAAAACAAATTTTGTCTAGGATAACAGAATTTATGGAGATATCCAGGAAAAATGTTGGAGCTAAACCATGATTGCAGCAACAGGAGCTGAATACAGAAATGACTGTAGCTTGGTTTGTTTAATTTTATGTTGCATTCTGTAAAGATCTACCAGCCATTGCTGGGTTTCACATTTGGTCAGAGATAAATCTGACTTGGCCCACTTTTAATCTATCTTTTCCTAGCATTACCTATGCTATTAACTGTTCTTTTTCATATTCCCAGGTCTCCTTCTATAAAAAAAGTTAAATAAGCTTCTCAAATCTCCAGTTTTTGTTAGCTACAGCTGTGCTGAATCCTTTATCAAATAATATTTTGTACTTCCACATTCATGATCATAGCAAATTTCAATGTTCATTGCTAATATATATAATTCACTATTAGCATTATTAAGTATTATTACACCCATTGTGATGTGATATAAATGGTTGGTTTGGTGTCTCAGTGGTAGCCTGATATACAGTGAGTAAGAAATTAGGAATTTTGGGTCCTGAATTCCCTACAGACCTTGGCCAGTTCTCTCAGGGAAGAGATGCTAAAACAGGCCTAGAAAACACAGCCTGTGAGCAAAGAGGAAAAAAAAACAAAACAAACAGGGACTGTGGAAGGGAGACATGAAACCAAATTCAGAAACATGAGAGGCAACTGAAAGGAGGGAGTAATCATAGAATAGTCTGGGATGGAATGGACCTTTAAAGGTCATCTAGTCCCACCTCCCTGCAATAAGCCCTGACAATCTGTTCAGCATAGTGTATGGGATGAAAGAAGAATGAGTTTATATAACAGGATTCATATATATATATATTTTGCATCATCATTAGGTGGGGTGTGTGGATAATGGGCCTCAGAGCAACAGAAACGCTTGATACTGACAGAGTTAGGTACTTTCTGGACCAAACCCCAAGTAAGTGTAACTGTTCCTGACTCTCCAAAACGTCTGCCTGAAGGATAAATGAGCACATCTATTCTGGTCAGCAGAACTCATTGAATATTTATATGCAAGTTTTCATTTAAGTGAAATATTTCAAGACATTTACTAGAACTGAAGAATATGGATCTTTGAAAATTAGAGTCAAGAATATACATGTTCTGCGCCAAAGAAAAGCTTGTTTAAAAACTATAAATAGACTGAAACCAAATAATTCTGTATTTTCGAAACAGTGTAGTGTAATGGTAACTGGTATCTTTTCTTCCACTTGTCTCTGATACATTGTATAGCATTGGCTCTCTCTACTTCCCTGCCAGCTACGAGCTTGTGAAGCTCTCAGAACATTTAGGCTGAAATTCTCAGTTCTCCTGTTCTGCAGAAAAATCTGCACACCCAGGAGATGAGTAACAGGAGGAAGGATGGTCTCATGATTTCTCTTATCACAGGAGACATGGCTTTGTTCCTGTGTAACCTTAAAGAAGTCATATTCAGCAGACTTATAGTTGGTGATGCAGTGTCCTGCACAAACCCTTGAGCTACTGCTGAACCAGCTGGCTCTGAAATGTGTCCTGCTTGCCCCTGTGCCGCTGTACACACGCAGACCTAGCAAGTGCCTTGAAGCCAGCTCCAGCATCTCTTCACTGGTCTGCAACTTAAAGGTGCTTAACACCTCGGAAACAGAGGCTTAGGAAGAAACAACCAAACATGTAATTCTCCTCCTGTACTGGTAAAAATGTAGCAGTTACTAGGCAAATATTGCTTATAAAACTTGCGCCTGTAGACTATTTAATTAAAAACATGTATAGTGGTTCCACCAAATGTCCTAGTGAGTATGTAATTTTGTTAAAATATTGCTATCAAACTTCTGTTGGAGTTCTGAGTATTTAAGAAAAATCACAGGGCAAGCAAGATTCATTCCACGCAGTAAAAAAGAGAAACTACTGGAGACTTTAATTGCAGTAACATACTAAAGGAATAAATTCTGCAGGAAAAGAAAACCTTGAATTCTGAACTAGAAAACTGGATAGAAATTTTGGATAGAAATATGGAAGAGCTCCTCTTATAACCTGTTTCTAGTTTGCCAGAGCAAATGAGAATAGCGTTTGGTTTTCATTTGAGTTGGAGAAAAGTCTCTAAGAATGATGTTTATAGGGCTCAATATGCTAAATTTATGAAGGCTGGTTTACAGTTTGAGTTCTTCATATAATGACAAGGAGAATGAGAACCTTGAGTGGAACCATGGGAGCATGCAAAAAACCAGGCAGAAGACAAGGTTCAAATCCAATCTGCAGTTTGGGTTTGGCCTGAGGCAGAACATCTAAAAGACTGACCAGAAAGAAAGTGCCAAAGACCTCCATGTGTACGTTCAGTTTAGTGGATAATCAGAGTGATATACTAAGGCAAGAGCTCAGACAAACCCCCTGGACAGACTGAGAGACCATCTGGTAATGGCCTTCAGGGAATGAGCTAAATGACTCACTGGGATGGTTATACCTTTACAGGTATTTGGAGGATGCAAGGTTTCTTATTTATGAGCAGGAGCAAGATCTATACCCATAAATCACCGGGCGAGACACGTAACTCTAAGGTACATTTTAACAAGCACAATTAAGAAAAACTACCCAGAAGCACAGAACTCAGCACTATGTAATTTAACACAAAGCTCTGCTATGATTTAAGAGTCTCTGCCACTATTGCCTTAATCCCTAAATCACATGCTGCCACAAAAAAGGCCTGCTCCCACCCCCCAATATATAGATCTCCGTTGAACATAAAAGTTATTTAACTGTTTCGTGTCGAGTGGGACTTGCAAAGCCAACCAAGCAGCAGCAAAGGCTTTACAGACCAATGGGAAGGACCAATGCAATGAGGGAAACTCATCATCTATATCCTACTTTGACCACCTATTTCTACACTACATTCTTGTCCCAGCTGACCTTCTATTCTAGCACCTGACCTCATGAAATGTTGACATACTGGAACACTTATGGTCAGAAGACACTTAAAATTGATAAATACACCAGAAAAGTTTTATTTCTCTTTTTTGGCCTACAGCCAATGAGCTCCAATCCAGATTACCCAGAACAGTGTTATGACATTTGCACAGTGCTAATGAAGAAATAGCAAAGAGGTGAATCCTTGAAATCAGCTATTTCCACAGGAATGACTTTCAGCCGCGAGTTTAGAAATCTGCAGGAAAAGGAATTGCCAGCAAGCAGCCCCTTTACAGGAGAACAGCTTGGAAGCAACTTAACATTAAAGGGAAGAATAGAAGATGTGTCAAGAGAGCTGTTATGGATTACAGTCATAGTGCTGAACTCCAGTAACTGAACTAAACACAGAAACCTTTTCTTCACTCTTTCCTACACAGTGGACCAACAAGCTGCACACTGATAATGGGTGATCGACACACATCACAAATGGTTTCTTGAAATGAAAACACACCCAAAACATCACAAAGCGTAGATCACTTTTATATTATACCCTAGAAAGCTTTTAAGTATGGTTGAAAATACGCCTTCAGCCCTGAGCCTTGGCTGGTCATTTACTGATTTCAGAGCTTGGCAATTAGAGGTGCTGAAGGACTGTGGTTTGAGGGTCTTCCTGAAACAGAAGCAGCAGGTGAGAGATACTGCATCTGAGATAACCTGACACTGCTAGCTTTTAAAGAAAAATTTAACATGATATATTTAATACTGATAATAAAACTTTCTGTGACTCTCAGGGCAGTTTTCTCATGGTTTCTCCCTGTCTGTGATAGTAATAAAGCAAGTAGTAAGGTTATTCCTTCAGCCTTTAGATGTTTGAGATCCAGCACAGTCAGCACTAATGACTAGTGATGAACCTTACAAATACACCTTCCTCTATTTTCTTCTAATTTCATGCTAGGAGAAAGCAAGTAAATATATTCAGAGGCATTTTTTTTTTTCCACATCACTGGAACTACCAGTCAAGGGTGCAGCACAGTACACAACCACACACTTCCTATGCTGGCTTTAGAAAACAAGGGAGAAAATGTGAGGAACAGAGCAGAAAGATCATTCTTTAGGCCACAGGATCTCTACAATACATATAATCCTGCTTTTTGATTAGAAAACATGAAGTAAATGTTGCACACTTTAAATCAGTTATGTTATATGGCTTGTCCCTTAATTCTTAACTCTGAAAACTGTGACTCCTTAGCAAGTATCTTCAGTGAGCATCTCCAGGGACTAGGACAGTTAAGACCTAATAAAAAGTTATACTGTAAAGGTGATTAAAAGTAAAGTGGGAATAAATTGCTGATATATAGTGTAAATAAACAGAAGTCATATCCAACATATACACTCAAGCCATATTTAGAAAATAAAAGATAACAGGGAAGCACTGACTGTAAAAAAAGCTGGCTGATCCTGGTAGATAACCATCAGTGTGATGCTGAGGCCAAATGGATTCATGAGATCTTTGAATATACAAATAGGGAAGTACTGATTAGGAAGAAATATGATTTCTCTATTTGATGCTAGTGAGACCTGTACTGAAAAACTGCAATTCAAAAGGCTTTTGCTGTTGTATGGAGAGACACAGGAATGCTTAGAAGACTTAGAGAATGCACAGGCAGCAGGAACTTTAGTTTACCGATGAGAAGATGAAGAGGAAAGAGGACAATTGTATATAAGGACCAATGTGGAGAATGTGGATAATGGTATCTTCGGTCTGCAAACAAAGCTTTAACAAAGGCTCAGTGGTTAGATAAGGATGCCAAATACATTCAGGCCAAAAATAGGATTCAGTTGTAACAGCAGGAGCTGCAACAATTTAATCAAGTTTATGAAGAATTCTATCAGTGTGAATTTGAAAATCAAAAGCAGATGTTTTTCTTAGAACTCCAGTTCAAACAAGAATAGGTTCATAGAAGTTTAACACAGCCAGATAGTAATAGCACACAAGTTTCTCTTGGCCTTGTACTCTATGACCTTATTAAGTAGCTGGCACATTCGTGCTCAGGTGTCTCGGGGAAGGGGTGCAGTTTGCATCTGTTTTGGCTGACTTGGTTACTCCTCTTTTGTGCACTTGTACAAACAGAAGGATTATCTGCTATTTACCACTCAAAGGAGCAAGTGCTGCTGAATCACCTTCCTATCACTGTGTTGCTTCTGAACTTCAGAGTGCTAAGAGGACAATGAGGTGAAGATGAGGGACACCTACCACCAGCCCTGACATTCACAAGGTGTTGATCCATCCAACTGTAGTCTGCAGAAAATGGTCTTCGGTTTATTTACAACCACATTGAAACTGGCAACAGCTTTGTTGTCTCAGGTTGGGCTTTGGGACATTCGGCTGAGCAGATTAATTTCCAGATTAACTTTCAGCTAATTTTCCTCTTTCACTGTGTTTGGCTTTGTTTGCACACATGAAATAGCAGCACTGCAGCAAGACACTTATTTTACAGACTCCCGTACCTGCCTCAGAACACACAAAAATTCCATTGAATTCTCTGTTACAAAGAAGGCTCTTAAATTAAAATGAACTGCTTCAAATAAAAAAACTTAACAAAAGCTCCCTCCTGCCCTCGCTCCCACATAATGAACTGAGGTCATTCAAAAGAAAAGAGCAGAAATTCTGGGACTAAAAAGAGCAGAGTATGAAGTGGTTTTAATATCGTGGCAGATGTAATTATTGTGTGTTTCTTTCTATTATTATTAAACATTGAGGTAACTAGGAGGGAAAGTCAATACAATGCACCATCATCAAAGCAGTGCTTATATGTACCTATAATTAAGGATTCACAGCCCATGTTTTATTGTGCTGGATGTATGTGAATGGGAAGATAAAGATCTGATGGACGGAGAGGTAGGATGGAAGGACTGGCATTAGCATTAGAATAGGTGCATTCTGCATTCTAGTCCGTGGACTGGGGGGGATCTCTCCAGACATTCTGGATATTGCTTTATTTCTTTGCTTGCTCTTTTGAGCGCTACAGGAGAACTATTATGGGTAATAATGCACTTACACTACTGTTTGTTTTCTTCAGTGATACCACTGAACACTGCTCGGCATAGCTGTGATTTGTTTTGGTCCATTACTAACCTAATTTGGAACTACAGCAAAAGAAGTAGGTCTTCCCTCTAAATGCAAATAAAACATTTCCTGTATAATGGTAGAAGTTTAATGACTTTGTTACCCTAACTCTTTCCATATCATTGTGTACTTTATTGCTTATCCCATTTAACAGTGCGGCTACAAATTACCTGGCCTTCGATCCTTCTTTCTTTTTTCCTTTCTTTTTTTTTTACTTTCAGAGAAGCATTATAAGCTTCTTTAGGCTAACAAAGAGGTGGCATGTCTAGTAAATGTGCACAGCAAAGAAAAATAAATACTCCTCAATAACAGACATACTTCAAACATCACTAAACTCCACAGTGAAGAATACTGCGCTCACAGGAAGGGCTCCCATAGATTTCATTAATTTTGAGTCCTGACATCAACAAGCTGAGTAAAACAGTGTCCCAGTTCATCACCAGGTCCTGCTCACCGCGTGCACTTAGCGCAATTGTGTAGTCCAGCAAAAGTGTTATTTTTTAAGAGAATTGAGTTATTTGAGTTACGGCTTGGTAATTGCTACATATCATACACTAGTAACGGATATTTCTAATTCTTTGTTTACAACAGGAAAAAAAATATGTCAAGGTGTAAATTATAGCAAAGTGTCAGTTAATGTGAGATACCCACAACTGTGTAAAACCTTATGTCTGGGATGTAAATGCTGTTCTAGCAGCTCAGCTACCCAAGATGAAAGTTTGCTGATACTCTTCCACTCTAACGCAAATGCACCCTGAGGCTTCCTTGCTGTTCATATTCCTGATGCTGTTTATCAGGGAAGAACTGATAAACCAGGACCTGTGAATTTTATGCAAAATCTTTATAATGTAAACAGAGACCCTCATGACATTATGAATCATTTAACACTGTATTTGTTTAGTAAGGGATTGGCTGTGTTAGCCAACAGTTTGATATATAACAGGTAAAGGAATAATCTGATTTTAAAAGCACAGTGGCAACATAGATAGCTCTCATTATGAGGGAAATAGATCTTCTCTAGTTTACAAGCATGTTTTCTACCTAAGACAAACATACAATGTTTGCATAGCCAACAACAGGATAATACATCCTCCTGTTTTCATTGAAAAAAGAGAATAACGAGTTGGTACTGTCAAATTTCCCCCTGTGCTGTTCCTGTGCACGGGCCCAACAGTATCTGCAAGGTGTGGAAAGCAGTGAACTACACGCTTCAGTTCACCTTCTGCTGTATTAATAAACCCAGAGTTGCACCGCTGGTGAGTCCCCCCAGAGTGCCCAGCCCTGGCACCTCCCTGCAGGGACCTTGGGCCAGGGGAAGAGCTGAGCTGCTGCGTCCAGCCCCAAAGCCCTGTCCCAGGACCACAGCCCTCCTGGGATGCAGAGCAAGCACCACCTGATCCGCTGGCTTTGCATCAGCTTTGGCAAAGGCACCTGAGCAGAACCAACAGCAGCTCATCGGCAGGCAGGCAACCACTTCTGCACCTGTCGGCAACCAAAGCAGATCTCAATCATCTCTGCCCCTGTCTGGTCAAATTTGCCAGCTCCTTAGGCAGCCGTTTGACCTCTACCCATGACAAATATGTCAGTCAGATGGGGGTGGTCCCATTTTTGTTAATCTGTAGAAAGGAAATTATTTCCCCGATGCATGAGCATTTATACATATGACAAGATAGCGTTAGCTGTGCTATAGTGAAAGCTGAAAATTCTTTCCTTCAGGCTGTTTCTCCAGGTGTTTGAAAATCTGCATGTTTAGTGAGTTTGCCCACACATCGGATTGATTTTGTGGGGCACAGGGAGGTGTCTGTGCTCCTCACTGGTCCTCCTTTCAGCAAAGGAGAAGGAAACAATTTGTCCCCCAGCTCCTTCCATGACACAGGCTTCCTTAAGCTGATAGCAACTGACCTGCCATTCCATCTTCATCCTCGTGTCAGGGATGTGGGGATGAAACCAGAGCCCTGATCACATCCCAGATGGTCTCAGTGTACACACCAGCTGATGCCTGGCACCCTCTTTCCTCTTGAGGAAAAGACATCTGTGATCCTTCTCACAAGCCCCGTTTGCTACTCACTACTCCAAGCTCTACGGAGAGCCTTCCTGCTCCCCACTTAATGTGCATGGCAAGAAGGAAGGAAAACTCAGGGATCACAGTCTTTCATTTTTTCACATCCATATTTGTTCTCTTTTAAAAATCTTTCTAAAGTACCTTTTTATGGAAGCTCTGCAATTTTAATCCAACAATGACCATAAAACCACTTCAAAACAACAACACAAAGTACTTTTCAAGTGTCAACTGATCGTTGATAATGCAGCCTTGGAAGACTAAGGCTCAATACAGACATGAGATCTTTACCTTTATATTTGAGAAAAACTCATTTAGAGGGTTGGATTCTAATGCCTATTAAAAAAAAGGAAAGCAAAATTCACCTAGATTATTTTTTACTTGTATGCAGGAGTTCAACGATAATGGAATAGTATTGCTAATATAATTACAACTGCCTGTCTCCAGAGGAGGAGATATTATGCAACACACTCTGTGCTCTATATATTCTGAGCACAGGTACCAAAAAGTAAATGAGCAAAATTATTATTTCATCTGATGGGAGTTCTGACAGATTTATTCCTACTCTAAATTTCTTCCAGAGGAACAGAAAGGTGGAGAGGTCTTCCAATTATACCTGAAAGTAGTTAGATTTGGAAAAGAGGAACAGAACACAGGACAGAGGAGAGATTTCTCAATTGATGGGCTGGTATAAAAGCACTTTTAAAACTAAAAATAAGATGACTTCACAGACATGTAAAGCACGTAATCACACTTAAACTGCAATAATGAAAGAATTAAACTCCACGGGTCTGGGAATCTATCTTCTAATTGAAGAAAAAAAAAAAAAAAAAGGAGCAGAAATTTCCATTGTCATGAAGCTGATCTGGGTTCAGCTGTTGACCTCTTCATTCTCACCTTGTTAGACTATTAAATACCAGGAAGTTATAACTGTACTAAAATGAAGTATTGGACCAGAATCATTTTTCAAAAGTACTTTTTCAAAAGTACTTTTTATAGTTGAGGAGGATATTTGATCATTTTGCGGAAATGTTCTATTTCCTTAGGTATTCAGCTTTTAAGAAAGGCCAGTAAAAAAGCACAGAGGTTACGCAATGTTACAATGCTGGTGCTCATTCACAGTAATTGGAGATTTCTGAAAAGGAGAGATAATTTGTCTAAACCTACAGACTCAGTAATAGGTCTGAAATTTCAGCTAAGGCCAGAGAGGATCTTGAGAGGACTAACAAGTCTGCGCATGAATTTATACCCAAAGCACTTCCAATAATTTTATTAGCTCCTCTTTATATCTTATCCCAAGAGTCCAAAAGGACTTATTTTTTAAATAAACTTTTTTTTTTTCTGTTAAGTATACATAGTAGATAAACAGAAATAGAAAAGGAAATCAAAACAACTTTCTTGAGTACAAAAGAAAGTAGTATTTCTGGCTGCAATATCAAGAGCATACATTTCCAAAATGAATCAAGCATTCATCACAGCCAAACGGGGCATACAGAAATTTAAAACAAAATTGGTATTTGTATATAATCGGGCTGGAACACTACAGAACACTTGGTAATAGACTGAAGCAGGCTTGGGCTCTGGGTCATAGGTACACCTCCCCTTTTCATCTGTATTCTTCACGCACTACTCCAGACTACCATATTTCATTAAGATAAACTGATATTTGTTCTAGAGATTTTACTATGAGACAATAAATGAAAGAAATAAGAACCTTGTATTATTCAGCTTACTAACAGATGAGCCCTGAGTGGTTGCTTTATAATTTCACAGCCAGTAGGGTTGGTTTAAAGTTTCATCAAAATATGACTTTCTTGAAGATGCATTGGCAAAATATAATTACAGAGTCCCTACTCTGCTTTGTCAAATGCCTCTGTAACATTCATCTAGATTACAGCAGATTGAGATTGTAATAGCACTGAAATGAAAAGGGGAAGCCCATAAATCACTCAATCTGTACCTTCAAATTATCTATCTCCTTGCTAATTTCAAGGTGACAGTTACCAGCTGGTACAGAAGTACAAAGTTTGACAGTTAACAGAAGCAGGCTTTTTCAAATATTTCAATGTAAAAAACGTGCTTTGAGCTAAAATAGAGGATTTGGGCTATTCAGACTGTGGCATTGGCACTGCGATAACACCGAGCCTGTACAAAATCAGTGCCATCGTTGTTAAGCTACAGACTCTCAGAAACATAGAATAGTAGGGGGTGGAAGGGACCTCTGGAGATCGAGTCCAACCCCCCTGCCAGCACAGGATCACCCAGGGCAGGCCACACAGGAACAGATCCAGGTGGGGCTTGAAAGTCTCCAGAGCAGGAGACTCCATAACCTCTCTGGGCAGCCTGTTCCAGGCTCTGTCACTCTCACAGTGAAGAAGTTTTTCCTCATGTTGAGGTGGAACTTGCTGTGTTCCAGTTTGTGACCATTACATCTTGTCCTATCACGGGACACCACTGAAAAGAGACTGGCCCCTTCTACTTGACACCCACCCTTCAGATATTTGTAAACATTCATAAGATCACCTCTTCTGTGCCTCTTTTTCCTTTACTGCTGTGATTCAAACCTTGATTCAAATAATGCAGAAAATACTTATGAAAAACACTTGAAAAACTTTAGGGGACTTGGGAACATGCATCTTTGGCTGCTGAAGAACAAACTGAGGTCTAATCTCCTGAAAGGATACTGAGGTGGTCACCATCCACCTCCTTTTCCAGGAAGAGACTGAATTGCAGGAAGAAGTACAAAGATAGAATCATACTGGACATTTCAGTTGTAAAAAAGACCCTCATGAAACAAAATCTGTGGGATGACTAGAAAATTGAAGCAGAAAATGTCTTTGGTTCTAAATGTATTAAAATTAGAAGAATCCCTAGGGGAACGTGGTTCTGAAAACCAACACACTGCATCATAATTAACTCCTAACTGACCTTTCTGGTTATTTGGTGCACAGAATTAAATACAATACTACATTTCATCTGGCTCTGTCACGTGATATCTTTCCATATTCTGCCCAAATTGCATTTGCCTTTCATGCTGCCATATCAATTACAAATGCAAATCTAATTTGCTGTTTGCCTTCTCCAGCAGGTCTCTCCCAGCTTCAGTACCTTCCAGTTCCTCACTGCTGTCTAATCTATTTATTATGGATGATGTTTTCCTCTGCATTTTTTTAGCTTGATAATTCACAAGCATCATTCAGGAGACAGAGCTAATACAAATTACTAATTCAAAACCAGGAAAGTTGAAAATTAAAACAGAGTCCCTCATATCCCCAACAAGTTCAGAATAATTGCCCTGAATGAGATCATTCTGTCTTCAGAACAACTCATTTTTTGTTTGTTTTTAAAAGGAGCACTACAAATAACTGCACGGAGCAGAAAATTTGAGGAAAACTTCAGCCTTCACAGCATCTGTTTTTTTCCTCTGTGAAGCTTCTTCCCCACCGGCTTTAGCAGAAGACTCGTTCCTTTACGTACACTCTGCTTTCATTCAGCTGATGAGAGCTCCAGTGCTTTGGGAGATGGCAAGCTTTGGACTGGATCAGGCCAGAACTACAGTTTTACTCTACTGCATGTAGGTGCAGGACCCAAGTCATTCTCTGGCCACTTGTGCACGTAAAAGTTTCCTGGCCAAGGGACTTGCTCTGTTGGCACCGTGCATGAGCTGCTGGGTGTGCCACGTGCAGTAACAGCAGCTCCTCCCCAGACACGGCTGCACTGGGCACTTTGAATAACACCTTCCCCACATTTATCTTCTACTACTGTTTGCCTCCTTTATCTCCCTCACAGACCTTGTCTCCTTCATTTTACATCTCTAGGAATTTTCTACGACAGGATGAGGGCTTTGGATGAGAGGAAAAGATTATTATTGTTCTTGCTTACTTTGAAGAGTTTAGTGAATGGAGACAGTGACCCTACATAAATATTTAATGGTTCTGAGGAATAGTCAAAAACACCTTTGCAAATGTTTTTTTCTGTAACAGACATTTCTGAGACCACTCCGTTGCCTTTGCTACTGTGCATAAAAGCAGTCCTGAAGCCTCCACGCCCCTGTAGTAGCAAGTTTTACTCCACAGTTAACTTGCTATAGCCAACACTTGCTCCCCAGGTTTTCTTAAAACATCAAATATAAAAATATCCATGTTCATGAAAGATACCAGGCTCGTTCCATAGCTAAAGAAGGAGAACAGCTTTACAAAAACACATACATGGCTGAGCTGATTTAAAGTTTCCTGTCTGCACATTTCCATGACAATGAAGCTACATAAATGCATTCCAAACCAACGGTTAGCAATGATAAAAGTGGGCACAGTATCAATACCATCTGCTCTCTCCTAATGCTTAAAAGGAGTGAAAACCTAAAATTAACCAAAGAAAATGAAGCTGCTAAATAACCTCTCTTCCCCCTCCCAAATCTTAGACCTGTGCATGTCAGCAAAGAACTGGAACTTTAGTTCTTCACTGTTTCATGTTGTAATATTTTTATTTCAAATGTTTTTTTGTTTTTTAAACTTTAGCTCCAACTGTTGTGCTAGCACAGTTAGAAGGACTGTAACTTAATAAAAACACAGTAAAATTCTGCTACTATCAGTAGTCTGCAGTACTGAGACTGCTGGAACTCAGGAGATTAAACAATCTCACTGTCAACAATTGCTCAAGATTTTTAGCCTGAATTTTGTATATCCACTTTCACTTTCTCCTGCCTAAAATTAGCTAATTTATATTTACTCCCATAAATGTCAGGAGAGGGGCAGGAACAAAGTATTTGTGTTATTTTAAAACCAGCATTTTTTGAAGTCCGGACATTAAACCAAAAATTAGTTCTGGTTCTAAAACTGGAGTTTTCAATTATTTGTTTTGTGTTTGAATCATGGGTGTTGATTTCTTACTTTCAATCACCAAAAGGAAAAATCCCAACCAAAGAAACCCCATGTCTTTAAGGCTTGTCCTACAAGGAGATCTCTGTAGATCCGAGTGTGATTTAGCATCTGAAATCTTGCCACAAAAGGCAGTTGGCACAAGCAATGCCACACTAGCTTCACAACGCACTGAGACTACTGGTGTTCAGAAAGGAATCTATCACAGTGGTGTGGTTGGATTTCACATGGAGAATGCTGCTACCAATAGTCAATAAGCTTCTGCCAGCAGTTTCTCTGATTCTGTTGCATTATGTTGTGTATATGGTTTTGATCTTAATATCCTTCCAAAACCACTGAAGGAAAGATTAAAAACTCTAACTTATTAGAAGTACTACAGTTGCTGGTTTTTCTTTTTGATGCAGAGAGTGTTATGTCTTTCTACACACTCAGAGTGAAGGGGGAAAAAGACTGTGGCACGTTGACTATGTCCGGCTGCCAGACACCCACCCAGCCGCTCTCTCGTTCCCCAGCCTCAACAGCACGGGGGGACAAAATGAGGGAAGAGCTCGTAGGTCAAGAGAAAGATGGAGAGATCACTTACTAATAACCATGATGGGCAAAACAGGTTGGACTAGATGGTCTTTATAGGTCCCTCCCAAACTAAATTATTCTATGGTTCTAGGACTCTAACCTCCCTAATTCTGAAACAGCTCATCATGACCCCATCCACTCTCAGCAAGGTTGCCTACAAATGACAAAATCTATGAGACACCTGCTCACCCAGATCCTCACTACTGAAGAAAGGATTTTTCTGGGTAAGGCAGGCCAGGAGAGTCCAGGCAGCTGTCGTGTCTTTTCATAGCACCAAAAAATGAAGATGCTGTCAAAAAACTAACTTTCAGTTTGCTGCTACTTACGACTCAGGGAATGGAGAGGGGCAAGGCTGAGCCTCAGAAATTAAACCTGGATATAAGACTTGGATCAAAGGTCAAACCAATCAAAAGAAAATGGTATGAGTGGAACTGGAGACTTTGGAAAAAGAGACAATGTTAATCTATGGCCAGAAACTAGAACTTCCTCATTTTTGCAGAGATGTTTACGTGATTTTGTACAGCAAGAGCCTGAAAACATACAGCTATTTGAGAGGTTTATTTATATAAATTATCTCACTGAAGGCAATGGAATTATAGGTATAAGTGAGATATGGTTAGTTCGAGAGCCTGAGCCAGTACGCAGTGAATAAGCTTCTAGGTACTGGCTGAGCTAAGCACTATACCCCTTGCTGCTCAGTAGAACCCTGCTAAAGATACCAGTTACCAGGAGTTTATCCCCTTCTTTTACAGTATATAAATCTCGTGGTAATGCTACTGATGGCAATCGAGCAGTACTGCTCTTACTGCTGCATTCACAAAGTAAGAACAACAGATAATTATACTTAAAAAATACTTCTGTTCGAGGACTGTTAATAAATTTAATATGGAAAGAGATTTTGAAGCCTCGGTGAAAATGAAAAGCTAATACCATTAAATGGCCGAGGGTGATTATTTTTGCAAAGAATGTGGATTAGGCTAGTTCTCAGTATAAAAATAAAGAGAATAAAACCATGGTTATAATTTCATCTTGGCAATATAAATAGGATAGACAGATGCTTGATATTGTACAGTAATTATAGATGGCTGAACTGAGAATAAGCCTTTTTTTTTTTTGTAGATAATGGTTTCTGATTTTGAAGGCCATTTTTAAATCTATGGTTAGGGTTTTGTCTTCCTGCCAAGGACACGAGTTAAATATTTAGTATAAAGTACAGTGGTGGTTTCTGAGCTTGATTTTTAATTATAATATGCAAGCAGGCTGATAAGTCATGGGTCAAACAACATGACATTCACCAAATTGAAAGAGATAAGGGTGGGGGGCGTAATGAGATTATAAATTTATCTGATAATCAGAATCGTGTAATGTAACCGGAAGGGAAAAAGACTACGGCATCCTTGTGAGTATTCTGTGCTGCGAAAGGACAAAAATGAAGGAAAAGACCTTTGACATATTCCTGAAACTCAAAGCTGTCTAGCATGGTATCTTTGTGAAGCTGCAGGCTCTGCAATTGATATGCCACAGCTCTCTTAACAGATGCAAGAAAAAAGGAAATGTAGTACTATGGAAAAGGGAGAGGGAAAAGACAGAGTGGCATTGATGTGATCAGCTTTAAGGGCATTTCACCTGAAAGAACACCTGAGGCAACAGCAGGGGCAATAAATAATTCAGCAAGAAAATTACATTTCAGAACAAGGAGGTTGTCTTTCCCTTTCCCCTCTCAGTGAAAAACACTTTCAAAGAACTTTCTGCAGAAATAGCTGCAGAAACTTTTGCTGACAAACACTCTCATCTACTTATATTTGGTGAAACAACGCGATCCTCCTCATACAGAAAGCTGCCCACTGTAAGGACGGGAGTCTAGAATAAATCTAGCTTCATGAGGAATTAAGGCATCAGGCACAACCAGTGTTCTCAGGCTGGACCTCAGCTGGTAGAAACTGTCCTAAGTTGTCTGAGTGCAGTGGAGCTCTGAGCAGTTACTCCAGGGAGCAGCTATCCTTGGAGGATTGTGAAAAGTTTTGGTAAAGTCAAGTTAATGAAAACGTAAGCTCAGCACACTGCAAACTGACATGCAGGAGAAGTGGAAGCATGTTTATCAGCTTGACTTGGCTGCACTGGGAGCAAAAAGCACAGTGTTTTCAATCACCAGAGCATGTGTGCAGCAGAGAACTCTGTACTGTATGAAGAGCTGGAGAAAGAGTGCGGAGGATTTTAAATAGGACACAGAAAAACTTAATTTAAAAGACAAAAATAATTTAGTTAAAAAAGGAATGGCTAGATCCTTATCAGGTTTTACAGGGGTTGAAACAGAACTTGGGATATGGCAAACCATCAGGACAGCATAACTTGATTTATAGCATGTGAGTTACCCCAGGGTAAGGTACATCTGTCATTAACTATGACCAAACACAAGCACTGCAGGGTGGCATCCTTCCTGATGAAATGGGGTAAACCCACTTGTATTTGCTGTATCATGGGACATACCCTTCAGTGGGTCCTGTGGGACAGCTTGCAGGCTGCAAGGTCACACCTAACTTACTCTCTTAATTGTCTTTGGCCCCGTGCTTGTAATTGTGGTAGCACAATGTCAGGATTTTGCTGGTAGCAACAGCTGGCACTGCAAGTGTTTGGCCTCTCTTGGCTGCTGCTGCTCACCACCGTCCTTTACTGGGCTGATGCAACTATTGCTGGAGTTAGGCTCTAAGCAGGACTATTTTAGCTTTCAGGACTATTTTAGCTTTCAGGGAACAAGCTATAAAGGAGATCCCTGACATTGACTATGAACAAAAAGCCAAATCCTCCAATATTTTCTTCTTAATCCTCATTTTTAAGTGCTACAGTCAAGGCTCTACAAGCAGATGAATCATCACATCTGATGGGACAGTAACCTAGAGGAGGTGGAAAAGCAAGAAGCAGAACAGGACAGCATGAGAATTATTTAACGTGGCTTTGTTGCCAGAGAAAGCGTGGCAAAGGCCACCACGGCAGCTTCAGTGCTCAGCCTACGTGCTTTTGTATCAAGTGTGAATTTACCAGCTTTAGGAAGGCAAAGATCTAAGTCGGGCTGCAGATGGCTAGAGAGAAAAATAAAGTTAGATGGAGATAATCAGAGAAAAGCACCAGATTCTCATTTCTAAAGTTAAGATATGTTGAAAGTTTTCTACTTTTGCTATGCATAGTCTGCTAGGAGAGAGGCAGCTCTTATCTTTCTGAAAACATCTTCAAATTGAACTATGCTTTCAAATGAATATTATGTACTTTTCAGCCACGTATTCCAGCTCAAACCTAGTGTGATGCTTTCTTATATCTCATGTGAACAAAGGTTCCAAAGATCCTCTGAGTATTTCACCACATAATTTTAAGTCAAGCGTAAAAGAGGAAAACAACCCCAACCCAGTAAGCTTTTCAAGAAACAAATTCACTTAACTGGTTCCTGATAAAGTCCCCAAAAGAGGCAATGCCCAGGAGGTTTCCTAAAGTTTCTCCTATCTGTAAGAAACTAGAAGTTGAAGAAAATCTTGCAATATTCTCCTTTCTGGGGAGTATCTACTGATTTGTATGCCTCTCTAAACTATAATGGGCTTCTGTCATCAAGTAGTTTCTATCCATTAATAGATTCTTCTCACCCTTATTTGGGGATTCATTATTATCATCATGTATGAGGTGAACTGTATGTAATAGAGGAGATTACAGATAACAGGGAGTAAAAGAGGACGAAACATTTAAACCCTTATAGAATTCCTACTGATGTCAACAGGATTCTTGCCACAGGTTTAGTGGAGTGTGAGCTATGCCTTTATTTATCTGACATTTTCTCTGAGCTGCAAATATACCTGTTGTTAAAGATATTCATTAAAAGTCTGCCTACTAAGAACAAAGAGTGAATTAAGGATTATACAGTTTTATTTCCAAAAGTAGGTAAGTGCTATTTTATGCGTATTATGACAGTAGGAAATAAAATTAATTATTGATACTTGAAGAGGTTTGAATGCAATGATTTACTGTTGAGGACAGGTACACATGCAGTTGCTAGAACAACAGAGCTCTACTACACTAAGTACTGTAAGCGCCTAAAAATAAACTCCAGCTCATTACAATTAATAGCTGAGATTTCACTTCATTCCATTTAGTGGAATCAAGTCAATATTGCTCACGAGGTGAACAGAAGTTACACGTGACATATGGCTAACACTGAAATCCACTGAAGCGTGTCTTTGGGTATGACACCGGAAGAATTCTCTTGGATGACTAAAAGCCTCCTTTTTCTAAAGGCAAACTAACGTGGCTCTGAAGCCTGGAAGGTGAGTTGCCGTTAGATGCACGTAGTAAATCTCTAGTAAGAGAGCAAACCTCCCTGCTAACCTCACACAAATCACTGAACCCTTCTCCAGTCAGTAAGGCTGTGTTTAGACTCTGTGACAGGGGCGTTCTGTGGTGCACCCAGCTGCCAGTTCTCTTTGACTGCCCGGTATCCCAACTGTTAGACGTAGCCCAAGTGCCCTGCCACTGTGTGAGTGAAGTGACAGAAAATGTGACCAGCCCCAATGTTACAGCAGCACATTCATTCACGCTCAGGCTATGAGCTGCTTTCAGCTCTTGGAAATCCTGTTTGTGGCTGGGAGGAGGATGCCAATTCCACAGCATCCTTTGAGTAGGTTTTGCCATTCCTGTGACAACTGTGCTATGAAATGCCAGGTGGTGTTCACCTCCCACCCCATCTCTCGGTTCTGCCCACAACAGAAATGGAAACGCTTGCATGGCACAGCATCCTTATGTGAAAACTAGTGCTGTATAAAGCAGCTTAGCTACTTCTAGGCTAGTTCCAACTTCAGTGAGTGTCTGTACGACACTGCAAATCAAGCGAGCAATTAAATACTAATATTCTCCACACATTGGTGAGGTGATCCTTTGTAAACCCATCCCCACATTTGCTGCCACTCTCATTGTAGTAGACCACAACCAGCATGCATTGTTTCCAAGCGTAAGCAATTTTCTGCATATCTAGTTGAGGAAGAGAGATCAGACTCTCCAGACAGCAATCCCTTCCTTCCTTAGGTAGCTAATTGGGAGTGTTACACAAATATCACCCACAAGAGACCTTTCTCCATGCACCTGAAAATCACTTGAATACACAAAAAGGTGAGCAGGACAGTTGAAGAAATAATTCTTTTTACACAGTTGCTTTTCAGAGTGTAATGGGTATTTATTATTATTTAATATTTGTTTTTCAGTTATGTTTATAATCTGTGAGGAAGGCACTGCCCCCTTGTCTAGGTATTGTACATAATAAATTAGCCTCCTTAAAGCTCTCCTTCTCTGAAAATCTAGTGGCCTAAAAACCTAGAGTATAAATGCCCAATATGACAAATTGAGGAGCCAAAGAACTGAGTTAGAGCTAGGGTCAAATAATAGGAAATGAACAATTCTTAGCTGGTCTGAAGTAGGGATGACCACTTGTATGCTTCTGTCTGAACCATGGAAATAGAGATTGGCTTCTTCAAGAGGCAGAAATGAGACACAGTTTCCATCTGTTAATAAAAAAATCTTAAAAACTTCAACAACTGAATGCAAATTTTTGTTCTGCAGGTGAAATGAGTTTCCATTCCCTTCTCCAACTGTATGCAAGAATCAGCAGTTCTTGCAGCTTGCTTTGACTAAATGAAGATAATCCTTGACTGTCCATCTTTACAGGAGAAAGAATGAAGGCAAGCAAGTGGGAAGGAAGGCCATAATAACATATTATATATATATCTCCATCCTTAAAGATTTTCAAAACTTGAATAGACAAAGCCCTAGTAACCTGATCTAACTGAAATTAACCCCACTTTGAACAGGAGGTTGGAATAAATAATCTCCAGAAGTCCCTTCCAGCTTTATTTTAGTGGTTTCTTACTATGCCCTATGAAGACAGTTTACAATGAACTATATAATTTGCAAAATAAGGGCCTTAAGCCCACAGTACCAGTTATCAACAACCCCCCCCCCCCCATAACTAAGCACGGTTTTGTCAGGAAATTGAGTACCTTTCAACCATAGAAACTCCAGTTCAAGATGAGGATTGAAACCTATTGCCAAGATGAGAAAAGGAACCTTATACTACCACTTCCCAGGGGGCATATGTCACTAAAACAATAAAGTTTGGACATAAGCATAAAGCAAAGAAAGAGGGAAAATCTAATTAGAGCTGAGTAAATTGCTGCTACTGCACAAAGTACTGTGGAATCATGGAAAAGCAGCTCTTAGCGTTTACACCTGCTTCGCAAGCCCCTGCCAAAACCAGCAACTTGTTTTCTCTGAAAACCTGCGATGATATCCAGTAACAATTGAATATTTGCTTCCCGAGGCTTGGCCAAACTTTAAGCAGAGTGTGACTGCACAGTTTTCAGTGCAGCACCATCCTGTTAAGTAAGGGGCTGAGACAGCGAGGGGCCAGTCAAGCACCTGAGGTGGTTTCCCACTAGTGAGCACAGGGTACTGCAAAGTATCTTCCAGATATGGTTTTGTCAGTTTAGACAGCCTCACCTCTGCAAAGTTTCTATCAGGTGTCTTAAAGCAGCCCACTGAACCACCACAGGATTTATGCAGAGTGCATTATCAATTTAGACTGGCACCATCTCAGCCAGACAGATTGCAGACTGCCAAGCAAATTGCCCACTGGCTTCATGCTAGAAAGATGGAAGATATGAGGGCTATGGAAAAATTACTGTTAAATGTAGTCTAAACAATTTCACTCCATTCTAAATGTCAGCCTGAAATTTTCTGGAGTTTTAATCTGCCAGGTGTATGCAGGATGGTGATTTCAGCTGAATGATTCCCCAACTTATTTTAAAGCATGCGCCCGGTTGGAACAGGCCAAGAACACCCACATGGATAAGGTGGGCTGGTGCTTCTCTTTTGCTAGCTAAAAACTGACAAATAGGTTTTATTTCCTTTGATGCTCTACTTGTATTATTGTAAATCCCACTCAGCTCTGGAAAAGAAAAATGAGCCATAGCGCAATTATACCTTCTTCTAAAAGAGTAGGGGATTTGCTAGGGAATTTTGTACAACTGTGGGAGGCCAAACACATCAAAATATTCTCTATGAGGCTGATAGATTGCTGTACAGAAAAGGTAATGCCTGGATGAATGTATCTGTAGGTAGCCATAAAAATGCTGTGAAGACAAGGGGAGGAAATTAAAGGAGCTGAAACATGACCTAGCAAAACAGAAGTGGTTTCAGAAACAAGTGCTGGCACTTGGGAACATTGGTCCTTCAGGAGCGTGACTCTTAGCTCTATAGCATTTTACAGCAGGCCGTGCAAGGTAGCATGAGTAGCCCATAGCTGGGTCTCGAGTGCTAGGCTTCCTTGCTTTCCATACAATGAGAAAAATATTTATCTTATTTATATCATTCTTGTCAAGTTCAGGAAGGAAGAAATCCCAACACATCTGCAAAGGGGATTTCTCTCCACAGAGGGCAGCTGTTTGCCCTGCTTTCTTCTAGGTGGGCATAATCATGTTAGGCAGGGCAACTTTAAATAGCAGCTCTGGCGTACCCAGGGAGGACAAATCTTTTGGGGGACCTGTAAATCTGTGTGTGAGATCCCATGGCTGTGTTCCTTTCTCAGCATCACTGCCTCCTGTTCAAGATTCAATTGCTCCTTGGAGACCTCACTGCTGGCTGGAAGATACTTCAGGGAAGAATTGCTCCCCTTCTGAACTTTGCTGAATACATATATCTAAAAACATAAATTAGACTTGAAGCTGAATTTTTTTTTTTTTTTTTCCAGACACCACTGCAGAGATTTTCCAGAATCAAAGCACTAGGTCTGGAAAACAAAAGAAGGCCAACAGAGCTGTGTGAGTCAGAGAACTGGCAGCATGATGCAAGGCTGTTCAGTTCCAGCCCACAGGGACAAACCAAATTGAGAGTACCTGAAGGTCATCTCTATCTGCTGGCTCTCAGCTGACCTATGTGAAATGAATCCTTGGTTTCAGTCCATGGCTCAAGTGAAGAAAGGGCTATCCAGAAACAACTAACAGTTCTTGAACCTGGCAGTGCCCTGCAGGAGGTATCTTTATTGTGTCCTTTTTTATACAGGTTCAGCTTCCCAGCACTATTTGTCTGTCACCTTCTCCTCATCCAAAGCTACAGCACAGCAATCTTCAGGAAGGGATAGTCAAGGCTGGATGCCTTCAACAATTTGTAAATTACTGTCTCCAGGTTGTTTGGTTAGTATTTCTCCATCACTTCCCATTCCACCTCCTTAATTTATGCTCATCATTGCCACTTGCCATACCAGGAAGTATGACATCATGGCACACAGCCGCTGTCTCTCTTGGCTGGAACAGAGTTCACTGCTTCTCCCAGTTCCTTGAATGTTTTCATAGACTGTCCCAGCCTTTGATGGAGTACAGCAGGCTCCCCTTGCTAGTGCAAGCACATGCTGTTGATAAGTTGTACCAGCACTGATAAAACATCTTCTCTTTATATACTCCTCAGTAGCTGTTAGCAATAGCCTTAAATTCATGTTAATATGGGTAGGAAATTTTGCCCTATATTTTTTATGAGACTGGATTTCTTTCTGTCATCAAGGAAATAGAATAAAGGTATCTGTTAACACTTAAACTAACAACACAAAAGCTGCAGTTCTCTTCATGCATTAGCTTACACCACCCTGAAATAATCAGCCCCCGTGGTGAGATACGGTATCACTTGCAGTGCTCTTTTTTGAAATTTTGAAGGACAGAAAAAGGGATCCTCCTACGGTTTCATTTGTGCTGTGAAATACTCTCCTTTTCAGGTAATTTCCTGATTTTTCAGTATGAGTAACAGTAGCAACATCTGCATGATGAAGTAAGGTCTGTGTCTTCTTGTGTGTCTGTACTAAGTCTGGCTGCATCAGGCTGAGTCTTTAGGTACTACCAGAAAATGATGGTGGTTCTTATTTGCGGTGATGGAATGTGGATTTTTACCTTTAATTTAGGCCAGAACCACTCATGGAAGTAAGAAATTGTTTATGTGATGGAGCTGATGAGCAAGGTAAATACAATTCTGAAAAAATCTTGTGCGTTCTGCAATTCCTAATATGCTTTCATCTTCTAAATGCAGAGATAAAAAATATTTCACAGACAGTAGTTAGCATCTGTAACAGAATGGAATTTAAGAAAATACTATAGAAAATTTACTACTGCACCCAAAAACCTCAGTATGTCATTATACAAAGCAGACAAGTGTCACCAACTGGCAATACAGAAATGGCACAGGAAAGCTCTCAGTGACAGAACAGCACCCACTGTAATGACTGATAGGAAGATGGCGTTTGATGTGGACTGAACTAGCCCCTTAAACATATTGCCATGAATACAACTTTCACTGGCAAAAGCAGGGATCTTCAGCTACAGAATATAGCAAGAATTATTTGTAGATGGGACAGAATCAGCTGCTAAGGTTTTCAAGTAGGGGCTAAATTCTTGTCCTCAATTGCCTAGTCTTGAGAATAAAGACTGCTGGGGGAAATTCTGTGTGCTCTTAACATGTCTAGGAAATGAGCTCAGCAGTGGCCCAGTTGAATTCATACTGAGGAGAATAGCAAAGGAAAGATTCAGATTTGCTCCTGATAGCAAGCCTCAAGAAAGGTTAATGTTAGAGAAGTTCAGATCCAGATGCTATTGTGTTTCCTAAGGCAACCTCCACACCATCTCTCACTCTTGCATCTGTGGCTTGCAGAAGCCACCCAAGAAAAGTGGGTTTACATGACACCCAAATTCAGAGAGAGAGGATTCTCAAATGAGAATGACAAGCCTCACTTAGGGCACATTGAAAAGAAATGAAAGTTAATGCTAAAACACCTCTAAGAACCCGTTGACCTTTTAAATTAAGGATAAAATTAGTTCATTATAGGACTGAAAAATCTGCGTGATCTTTTAAACTGGGTAGGGTGTTCTTATGAAGTTAAATAACAGATTCTGTGCTATGCAAAATATAAACCAAGAGAAATAGTAGACGTAACTAAGATGCACATCCCTAGGAGCAAACTGATCCTAACTCACATCACCTTGCATCTTGAGTTACCACCTAAGCCTGTGGAAAATGAGTTTGCATGCTGCTCCGAGTGGGCATCATTTTACGCTTCCTTTGCAAAGCTGACAGTCACCACATCAGCTGGTAATGGCAAATTGGACTGGACGTATTTATCATAGGAATGTTTTCCATTAGCCCATCCTCCAAGAGACAAATACAATTACACATATTGAACATCACCACTTTGAGGTCAACACAATTTAGCAAGAGTAAAAATAAATCATCTTTGCTCTGGTAGAGAAACAGACACCTTTGTCTTGCCAAGTGCCTGACTGTACTAGTGAGCAGATGTGATTTGTCCTGTTGGGGCCAACTTTATCTGATGTGTAACCACACACACTTCAGTCAAGCAAGCTCAGGAATTAATTCATCAAATCTGCAGTAAGACTGGCCCATTTTTTTTTCCATTGGGTAATTTGATGCCTCCAGGATAGCTGACCTGGGATTTCTGTGGACTCTTCACACATCACCAGGTCCTCTGTTCCCAACAGAAGTGTGTACTGCTGATTATTTGTCTAATTTTGCCCCTTACAGGCCAGAAACAGAACCAACATTATTAATGAAGCTGTATGTGCAATTTCATTTACCATGAATTAGGTGGTAATTTATCCATCATGATACTTTAATAAGCATACATTTAATGGATGATATGACTTATTATACACCTTATAAACTCCTAATGATATTTCACATATCTTCTGTCTGGAATTCTGTGACAATCTCCCTTATAGCTATGAGTAGAAAAAGCTGCATCAGGAATAGCCCTAGAAAAAGAGTTTATCAGAAGCACATCACTTAGTCTCCAAAATTTTCACAAAACTTGATACAACTTGCATAGTTTCTCTTTTTGTTATGCATATTGACACGATCTTGAAACTGGCAATGTACTGAAGACTGAAATTCTGTGATGACTCATAACTGCTACAAAGATTAAAAGAGAACAGAAAATAGAATAATCCTTATAACATTCTCCTAACGACCTTTTAGCTGTGATACCAACAGAGATGGTACAAAATTCTCATGATACGAATCGTAATGAACATCTGTGGCTATTACAAAATTAACCTATTTCCACATCTCTGAGTGGTTTCACTGTTTCTTCTCAACAGGCAGTGACAAACTTACTTTCCAAAACTGTCTTCTTTTTGAATTACCTGCATTTTCTCTGCTAACTTGATAAATCAGCAACTGCATATGACTCGCTGACTATATCATTAACATTTTAGTATAATAATTGGCACGGTGATTGAAGAAAGCAGAACTGTGTGCTGTGAAACTCTACACGTATCAATCACAAGTGGCAATCCCAGCTTTCTCAACGCTATAAAAATCCCCCTCATTAGTGTCAGTTTCCTTATTTTTATCACATTTAAATCATTTTATTACAAGCAAGTGAAAACTGCTTTGTACTTAGCAAACTATTATTGCAGATGACAAAGCTGATGACTAAAGTTTCGAGGGTATTACAAAATGGCAGAGCTGTATCTGTGCTAGTGAAAACTTTATCAGGTGATCATAACAAAGTAAAAACTGTTGGAGAATGAATGGAGGAGCTCGGAAGGTGTGCTGAAAAAGAACTATTTTAGATATGCAGTATCATACTTAGGAAGTAAAATTCTACCATACACGGTATTTTTCCCAAAGTGATCATCTTCAATGACCTGGAAAGCGAGTACAATGTGGGTTTGGAACCAGGGAGAAGTAAATTGAAAGAAAAAAAAAAATTGGGGCCAAAACTCAACCATGAGAAAAGAAAAACAATAAACAAAGGTTAACTTATCTAAGCAGATGATCTTTTTCAATCTCTCTGCTTTGGTGGGGTTTCCTTCTCCTTGCAATGAGTATTTGAAGTTCAAAAGAAGGGGAGCTGCAGGCAGCAGGTGCAATAGCACCACCATTACCATCTTCTCCATTTCAACTTGTTTATATTTGATGCTTCTTTCCCAGTGTGTTTGCAGCTGCTATGTAGTTGCTTGCACTAACTCAAATCACCCGGTAAGGTCATTTTTATTATTAGTTGCATCTTGCTGAGGGAGCTCATCATCAATCAGATTCTTCAACCATGCTTAAGTCCGTTCACTGATGCATGTTATAGCTAAGAGATGGCAAACTGGTACCACACATGGTGTAACTCATGAGGCAAAGCCAAAATAAATAAAAAAGTACACAAAGAGAAGTAGCAATGCTGTTGCATCAGTGAAAAGAGTCACTTAACCAAAGCAATGTTCTGAATCACCAAAAGACAGCCCAAAGATGACTCCAAGATGGTTCTGTTGTCTACTAAAGGAAACGGTTCAGAAGAAAAAACCCCACAACTTAGTCTACTGTAAACTCTGTTTGAAGGCATCTGAAAGTAGGGTTTAAACATGGAAATAGAGATGCTAGGATGGGGACTCTGCTGAAAACACTCTCCTCAGTTGTGGGTGGGAGACTTACCAACCAAAACAGAGAATGTTTTCAGAAGAGCTTTCACCTCTGTAGTCTAGGCAACAATAAACATGTAATTTGGAAACTTAAGTAAAAAAACATTGCAGATTTACTGGCTATAGGCAAGAAAAAAACCTGAACAAAAGCAGTATTTCACTACACAACCACATCATCTAAAAAGGTAATTTCCTACCATAACTGATATTTTTTTTCCTGTATGCTACATCAAGAGACTCAAGTTTTCACCTGTATATGACTAAGTGAAGAGAACAGCAAGTCCTGGGGAACTTAACAGAATTTCCATTATCTACAATTTACTCTAAATTTGATTCAAACTTAAAAGTACAACTTCTATGTGCTATGCTTAAGAGCCAAGTGCAAGAAAATGTGTGCACTGAATCACAAACTTAATGAAAGAGCCATTTGTTTTTCTGAATTGTATATGAGTGGATAATTATTTCCAGCAAGCAATTTTGTCTGCTTGTGTACAGAACAATACTGCAACACTACAATACTTCTCCATCTCCACTATCAATTTATGTACATAATAAGAAGCAGGAAAACAGTCATTGTGACTGGTGTCTTTTCCAACAACTGGCTCATTAACCTTAAGTAGATCTTTCTGACCTTAGCACGAATGAAAAGTCAAACAACTAGAATGACAAGGTATGTGCAGATCCTGCCTGTGCCAAGAAACACACAGGACTCGACTACCAACTTGCCATACCTCACGTGCTCTGGAACAAGACAGAACAGTAAAACAGTTCAGCTGACTTCAAATACAGTCTAACTGGATGGAAACCAGACCATGCCCATGACAGCTGTGTGCTGAGCATGACAGCAAATAGGCAAAAACAAAGTGTTTTTCTGATAAAGTCTCTACCACAACGTTTCTTCATGGTTACAGCTATGCCCTTAAGTACAGGTTTGGTATCACCCTCAAACAGTTGGCATTAGTCTGTTCCTGAGGTCACTCAGTGGTGCTCTATTGACTATTTAAATTGCGATGGAAAGATTGCTGGAGCTTATCCTATGGCAGGCACCCAAAGACACTCCAGTAGAGCAGTAAAAACCCTTGTTCATAGAAAAGTATCACAAGGTGCTGCCTACACCTAGCAAGTAGCTCTGAGAAATGAGGATGGGGCCAACTTCTTAAATCTCCTGCAGGTTACGGTAAAAAAACATTCTGAAATCTTTGTCTCTGTGGTTCTGATTTGGGCACCTTTCCTGAAAGCACAAATATTTTGGAAAAAAAAACCCAAACAAACAAAAAACCCCACCAAAAACATAAGAAGATCTGAATTATTTGAAAAAAAAGGTTTGTGGAACAGATGTTTTAAACTGAAAATGCAAGAAAATGCAATGGGACACACGCAAGAACCATTTCCTCTGAAATGCCATTAACACCGACTGGAAACACAAACAGTGGAAAATCCTACTGAGATATGCACATTAGGGAAATGCTTAACAGTTCCCAGAGTTAATAAGAAGTAGCTGTAGTGAGCTAATGCATAAATGGAAATAATGCCTAAGATGATAATTTTTACAGATAAGATTTTTCTTATGCTATTTTTGGATGAATTGGTAAATTGCTTTTCACTATGAGTAATAACTGCTCATGCCATATCATATCATGGATTAATTGTAGTGCAGCTTGATTACTTTTTTTTTCCCCTCTTTACCAACCAAGCAGTAACTAAAGCTGATGAAACTGAAATAATGACCTGCCTAAAACCTGTCCTCAAGTATGAAATGAACTGTCCTCAATACTAGGGATTGTTTCATCTAGGAACGCGTTGCTTTCAGTAATACGCATCTACTTCATTACATTTGTTAAACGTCATTTCTCCCGGTTGAGGGATCACTCATCCAACCAAACCACTGAGCTGCTACACCTGACTGGCGTGCACAAATGCATTGCTCTTACAGCATCAAGGATTCCTTGCCCAGTCTCTCCCTTACGCCTCTGAGTTCAATTAGATTAGCGTCAAGCCCCAAGGTTATTTGATGGATGCATTAACTGGCAATTAGACAATAAGAAACAGGTTCTGTGTAATCCCATAGAGCTGAGCTGCCCGTTAGGCTAGAGAGGGCTGTGGAAGAAAGCAACATTTGAGAAAATGCCATCCACAGTTACTGAGAATTTTGTAACGAATGTTCATATTTTGCTTATTATATTAGAAAGAGTAAGGTTTAGATTTTGCTAAGATTTGGATGATATTTGTAGGTACAGCTAAGTCACATAAATCTTTATATAACTGTCAGGTATCTGTGAGGAGGAGGAATTGTACATATTGTTCATCGTGTTAACACAATACCCTGTCAAAGCAGTGTGTGTGTATGTATACACACGCACGCACACACACTCATCTGCTGAAAATACTCAGGGCACTTGGCAGTTACTGAAAGCCTGTAAGAAAGCAGGAAAATAAGCACTATCTGTAGGTTAAGTTCCCACTAATTTGTTCGTAGAAGCTTGTGCATCTCCAGCCTGAATATTTACATGCTGATGCACAGGGCACTAAGAATCATCTACTGCAAAACTGAAGATAAATGGCATCTCTGTGGCTGAATCTTAATTCGTTCTGTGATTCAAAGTCATGAGCAGAATTATGCTTGCAATTCATTAATTTGAAGGCTGGCAAGTATTATTAAACAGAAATTTGCATACAAAAGGTGTTGCTTTTTAAATACTTACGACAAAAAATAATGAGTATACAAATAACAAATCTCACATGAATATGGATATGGCTTAATGGAACCACTACTTAATCGTTTCCTAAAATTTATCTAAACCAAGGAGGCTTACAGGTGGCTCTCAGTAGGCTGTGGTGTCACCTAAATGAGCAGACTTAAATCTTGTTTTACAAACTTTGTGATGGTTGGTAGTCCACGCTGAATTACTTGCTAACCAGTTTTTCTAAGAGATATCTCTGGAAAGTCTGACTGTATAGGGTCTGTCAGCGCATCATCAGGATTGTTCAGAACTATGACAACACTGCTGAAGGGGTGTTGCCAAAGGCACTCTAGGGCACCTCCAACCAAGGTGCAGATGCACCCAATGTCACTGCAGCCAAACCCAGATGTGCACCCCCCATGCAGTCACAGGGTGCACAACCTCTGCGCCTACAGATTGTTTACTTCACGCTCCAGGTTGACGAGTTTAAGCTGCACACATACAGAGGAGGAGTATAGGTTACAGTATTAAGATCAGGAGTAACCTGATGATGTTGCACCATCTATGACAATGAAGCTGAATACCAAAGTGAAAAAGAAACAGAAATTTTCTTTAAGGCAAGATGAGTATACATTTCCTTTTAGACATGTTTTGCTTACTTCTAGGATTTCTTCAGTAACTACCATAAAATGGACTTGATTCTGCATAAAATGTCACTTGGTGCCTGCATATAAGATGATCTCTAAGCTGCATGACACTGAAGCTGACACATACTGGACTGGTTTTTATCAACTCTGCTGCTCTACGTGCGTATGGAGAACATGTTAGTTTTAGGGGTACCTACAAAGCAGTTTACATAAGGTAGCCCTTTAAAGTTTGGCTTGAATGGTCTGTCAGCCATTTCCAACAGGCAGATCCCCCCCCCCAATCAGTAAATAAATAGGGCAACATCACTGTCATGAGATGGTAGGAAAATCTCATGAGATTCCTCTAAAAGCAGGAGAATCATCTGGAGTAGTTACAGTTTCTCTTGCAGTGCTCCTGCAGGCTCTCCAAAAACACATGGAAAAATACAGTGTCTGGCCTGCACGTAACAGAGCTAAGAGAAGCTCAGCAAGGACATTTAAATCCTGACCTTGGACATACATACTCTAGCACATCCTTAGGGATGACTGTATGTGATGGCCTAGAAAACTTACATAACCATCAGTTATTGTTTCTGCAAAACCTACGTCTAGAAGATGGGTTCCAAGCTTGATCTCTCTACATTTACATATTAATTATAAAGTATGTTTATTATGGCTTCCTTTTCATCAGGCCAAGATTAGGGCAACAAAACAACCAGGACAGATATTATGTTACTGTATTAACAGGATTTTCACATGATTATGAGGCACTAATTAAGCATTGGCCTACGCTGTTGAACAAAATTGCATGCCAGAAGTATTGATTTGTAAATTACTGGGATGGAAAAAGTATTTAAAAGCATATAGATAAATGTGTTAATTTAATCAGGTAGAGCTGATGGAAAAGTATTTTCATCTAAACCCCTCACATTATTTACAACGCTGTAACACAGTATTTTAAAAAAAACCCCATGAATAACCATGAATGGAGAAACTGCAGCTACAGCTAGAACCCATTCTGCAAGAGATGCCAATAGGTCAGCATGGCTTTCAGAGCAAACTCGGCAGTCTTGGGCACTGCTAAGAGAAGAGCCAGGACTAGCAGATGGAGGAGGGATGAAGGTAAATTTATTTTCACAAATTTACCAGAATCCAGGGCTGAATCTCAACATGGGAGGGGTGTGTGCCAAGAATATCTGGCATTAGAATAGTTAATGTAAGCAAACCTTGCAAGGAATATAAAAATCTCATGCTTTAGGGATTAAACTGATATGCAAATAGGAGAGACCAAGAGATCTTCACAGGGATAGATTATCCCATGCCTACTATAAAAGTTTTAACATATTTCTGACTGAGGCTCTCTTGACTTTGATGCCAGACTACCAACCTGAGGGATACCTGAGGGTACCTTCACCCGAACCTCAGACATTTTAAATTTCTGCCTTTCTCTGATGCTTGGGCCATACAAAAACCAAAACAAACAAACAAACAAAACCAAAAAAACCCCAGACCAGTAGTTCCTGTTTGCTGTGTGATAGACTAGGACAGTGGAGCTGAGACTACATCTGGGAGGCAGAGAGTTTCTTCTCACACTCCCGGGGCAGATTCATGATTCAGCACGGTGTTCGCTGCCGGGCTGGCTTGGCCAAAGGCCAGGCTGTCTCCTCTTGCATTTGCTGAATTCAGTGAAAGAAAGCTTTTATTACCTGAGATCTCTGATCATTTCTTTCTTCCTTGTGACTACCTTGTACTTTGGGCTGCACTATTGAAGCCTGGAGAGAGACAGGTAGAGTCTGACCTTTTTAATGATCTATTGTTTTACTCCTCTCTGCTTTTTCAATTTTATCAGGCAGAATCTTTGGTTTCTCCATTATTGTTTAAACAATATTTAAGATATTCCAGTCGGGAGCAAAATGAGCTGTGCAGCCACTGATGGAGTGATGAAAAGAGCACCCACAGTCACACAGGCTGTGGGGGAATCTCGCGTGAAAGGGCAACAAAAGGCAAATCCCTCCAGGCAGAGGCTTAAACTGTGAACCTAGGTGTTGGTGCCACCTGTATTGGCTGCAAAGCCTCTGGACCCTTGGGAGGAGAAGGGAAGCAGTCAGATATTTCATCAAGAGGTTTCTAAACTCTTTACAAACCAAGCTTAATTTGAGCTGTCCTAAACACACCCTGAATGCTCACCAAACCAGCACGGGGACTTGTGCGCCTGCACTCCAGGGCTGTGGGTACTCTGCTAGCTCTAGTCTGGGTAGGTCAGCAAAGGCTATGCTGAGTTACAGCAAATGAGAACTATTATCCTCATCATTCAGCTGGGGATGCCACAGTGCAGAGATGAGGGCTTTAATCAAAATAAACCAGCACGCTCAGGCAGGGACAAGTAAGTGCTGGTCTGGATTCTGCAAACAGAACTATTTGCTCCCCAAACCCACATTAGCATCATTCTGTCCTTCACCTTTGTCATTCCTATTTTATTAATTTCTTATACTTTTCATAAACATTTTCATACATATGCTACTTTTCCAAGGAAGAAAAATTATTCCCAGGTTTTATCAGGGGCAGAGGCATTAAACTCCTGAACAAACTCCACAAAATCTGGAGAACATATAAATCCTCAATTAAAAGAGATACACATCGATAGAATCTGTCAGCTTTGAATAGGCTATTAACCTGCACTCCGTCTGGAGGCTGCCTCATAGGCAAACAGAAGCAGTGCTGGTTGTTCTTGTATGATGTTGACTTGTGGGTATCTGACACAGTATTTGTTGCATTCTGAAGAACATTAAGCTTCCTCTGTGATACAGAAGTAGAACTCTAGACTGTAAAGTGAAAATGATGGTAAAATGTTAACTGTGGGTCTTAGTCAGCACTCCTTGCTTATCCTGGGCAGCACAGGGCATTTTGCTGGGGTTGGCCGTTAAGGATTCAATGGGTTTATTCAGGTAGGTAAGTACCATTTAATGGGAGAAAGGGTTGTGAGTCAGACCATAAAGCAGTACAGAAAACATTTTGTGTTTCAGTTTGTTTGAACATTCAGTGACTGACCAGATTAGGAAAGAGTATTTCCTAACTATATTGTTTCTTGCTGCTCCATCTCCAATATAAACCAAGGTTTTTTGGTTGGTTGGTTTTGGTTTTTTCCCCAAGAAAAGGCAAAGAAGATATAGACAAGGAAATCTTTGTAGCTGTGTGGGACTTCCGGGCAAGTTTCAAAAGAATTATCCTATTTTCTAACACAGTCCTTTGTTTTGTTTTTATCTTCAGAATGTATCTCTGTTGGTATCACAGTTTGATTCAGTTCTGGTTAAATTATTATGCTTTACACTAGTATGTACTATTTAGCAAATTAACTCAACTAAACACAGAGTCAACCATATTTCTCCAAAGTATTGCAGATTTGGTTATATTTTGGTGTTTTCAGAAAATTTGATGGAAGATTTTAGGTCTTAATAGGAAATGAGGTGATCCTGCTGATGTGAGGTATAGTGAAGTAGCACCTTCTTATCAGCACCACAATAACCTTTGCACGGTTTTGAGTGTTGATTGGTTACAGAAATAGATTCCCAAGTCTTGTAAACTTTGGTCAACTATATTGTGTTAGTGGAAATCAAAACTGTCAAATGATCACTGTAGAAGTTTTTTTAATAATTGGACCTAAATTCTCTGTAATCTGGGTGATACAGAAATGCAAGGTGTAGCAAGTTTCAAGCACTTGAAATGTGTGGACGTTAATCTACAGCTTTTGTTTAATATTTGAAACATTTCAAAAGTAAGTGTTGCTAGCATCCTAAACTCATCAAAGCAGAGGGGACTGTTAGAAAGAATCATCCTTTTGGCCTAACTGTCTTATGATCTAGACATATGAAGTCTAGATCATATGTTCTCTATTTTCAATATGGAAATATATCTCGTATTTTTAAAATACCCCTAAATAGAGAAACATTTCCATTTTTATTTTTATATACACCCCCCCCCCCCCCCCCCCGCTTTTAGGAATCATTGACAGCAGGATAAAAATCCTATTCAACTAACACTAATA
>JANHGN010015013.1:118061-130650 GCA_024605025.1 Megaceryle maxima | reverse complement strand
TATTCAACTAACACTAATAACCTTGTGTTTAAAGGAAGCTTGTGTTATTAGGTTCACATCTCGTGCACATCTAAGTTCATTCAGTGAGTGCGATGGCAGAGCTCAAAAAGTCATAGCACATTATTATTTTTTAATGACACACATTTGATTCAAGATGATTTTTCCACTATGGGAGAAACAACATGAGAAAAAAATATTGACTCTGGGACATATGTTGCCCTTAATATTTGCACATAGATTTCACTGATGTCAATGAAAGACAGGCTTGGGAAGTCCATAAAATCTAAAGGTGGAATGTGCCCCACAGAGGAAATTAGAGAGACAGTTACTCTGAGATGCTTAAAATGCTCAGATGTGGGAATAGCAGCATAAGATAGTGTGTGTGCTTACAAGAGAAGAGGAATCAGAGTTAAAGAGTAAACTCTATACTCCTTGGGGATCATTTATGGTCTCTAAAGAGGTTAATGTGCATCCCACAATCTGTTCTCATGTGTAAGTTACTTTAGTCATGCTGAGAAGAAAAAAAGAGTAGAGCAGATGGCCATGACAGATGAAGACAGCAACCAACCCTTCTCTTCAGGCAGAAGCTCCATTTAAACCTAAATGAACTAGACACTTGAGTGGTGTAGAGAGCTATCAGGTAGAAGATCTGGCCTCATTAGGAAGGGGAAACTACACAGCCCGTTGTCCTTGGCATACAGGACTTGGGTGCTGCAGTGCACAACTTCCACAGGCAGTGCAACGTAGCTCAAGAGAGCCCAGATCTTGTTTTAGGAGGAATCATCTACAAGAGCCTGGAAGAGTCACCTCATGCAGATAAACAGGGAACCCAGCCTCATCTGAAGATAGGCCATGTGTCTTAAATCTCTACAGCTAGTTCTTCACTACAGCTTAAGTGTTTCAATTCCAATAAGATCCCTGTCCTAAGACCTCCCTTGAAGACAGGCAGGCAAGATCTCCTTTTAAAAACAGAGCAGGATTAAGAGCTGCTAATTGCTGCTTGCCATTGAATCTGGCCCTCCAGAACTACTCAGTTGCCAGGTACTTTGTTCCTCTTTGCCTTATTTCCTAGCAGGAGTGGGGTATGGATGACAAGTTTTTTTTCCTTGCCCTGACATTCTATATTTATTTACTTATTTATTTTTATCTCAGCTGCTCTGATAACATGTAAGAAGACTTGCTTCAGTTAACTGTGAAAGCAGTGAAAGTCCCATATTTAACTCTCATTTGCCTATACACTTTCAAACCAATGGCTTTGAGTTCGAAAGAAAAACAAAAACCTCTCTTACCAGGTCAGACATTATTCCCGTAAGGGATTTTTGTTTTAATTGAAGAGACCAATAACTTGAAGGTTATCATAGAATACGCTTTGGTCTTATTAGAGTGTATTGATTTCTCTCACAAGATGCTTCATAGTCAGATCTTGGCTAAAAACTAGATATTAGTGAACACTCTTGCATCGTTTCATAGTTATTGACATGATGTGCTGTGCATCGAAGCCTGATCTCTAGAATTTGTTGACTGAATTTTTGTCTCTGCTGCTTGGCCAGATGTAAACAAGATTGATTCATGCACAAGGAAGGGCAAAGTATCTTCTGTAATGCTGTAAACCCCTGCTAACAATCGTTTGGCTAGGACAGAGAATTTTGCATTTAAAAGTAGTCGAGATTTGCTTTTCTGAATAATTACTGTGATTGCCTGAGGCTCCTTCGTTGAAATATCAGAGAGGAGATGGTTTCAGCAGCTTGATGATAAACTGGACAACTTCTGGCATTCTAATTCTGTTCCCAATCAATACTGACAAAGACTGACCTTGTGCAGAACTTTTAAGTACACATTTGTGATGGAATCACTTCACACATTCATTAAGATCTTATGAACGTTATATGTGAATCTCTCAAACCTATTTTTACTGCTGCAGGATAAAATCATATGAACTGAATACTTAAGAGGAAAGATGAGTTTTCTCTGTTGATGACTCCATAATTTGTATTACAGAAATCATCTGAGTTATCAGAAAACATATATTGATATTCCACCATATAGAAGCAAAGCACCTTGAGAAATAAGTACACATACAATAAAATGAAAATGTAAGACACATTTCATTTCAAAATTCAGAGAAGCTGAAGGTCTTAGGTAACTTTGCTGTAACCAACACAGCTTTTCAGAACGCCAAAACCATTCTAGCTTTGAGTTTTAAAAGATGTATGGAGCCTGACACACAAAATCCACCAAGCTTGTAGCTCCTATTGGTGCCTGGCTGGAAGGCAAGTTTGGCTACAGATATATTACCACCCCAGTAACATATTGGTGGTGTCACGACAGATTAAAAAGTGCATAAACCCCAGTGCTCCCAGTAACCACCAGGTGCCATTGCCATCTAAAGAGAGCTATAATTTAGCACTAGCTGGGGCTTCCCAGAAATAGCAAGGTATTTGTTAGAGGTATTCCTGAGTGGAAGAGCACAGCATCATAAATAAATGCACCAACTCCAACCTTGTGTTTACCCACTGTGTGATGCAGGACAGAATGCCCTAGTCATGTGCAAACTCAGCTCCTGTTTAGAGATGGTAATACCCAGATTGGAGGGGTCCAGTGAGCACTGAGAAGAAAACTGACTGCAATATATCAACCTATCACACCAAAGCAATAGGGAAATCAGAAGGAATATGACACGCCTGTAGTCTATGGACTATTAATATCCTGCCTGGCTGGGCTGACTTCAGTCTTACCCGGTGGGAGAAAAGTGCAAACACTTGGCCATGAAATAGAGAGGAGCAAAAGGGCAGAGCAGGGGGATAGCACTGTTTGGGGTAACCATTGAAAAGGTGGTGAGACGGGCTTGAGTTTCCACTGACAAAATTGGATGGACCTTGCAGAGCAAAGGGAACTGGAGTCAGGCATAATTCAGCTGAGTGTTCCTGAGCATCAACAACTGGTTGTGTCATCCAGTCTGTTAGGAAAGAAGGAATTCCCTACATTCTACCACATTAGACACAGGCTTAATGTTTCCTAGTGTGGGAAGGTTCTTTGGTAACTCCCAGTCCGGTGTTTGCTGTCTGGAACCTGTCATAAGGTTTGTGTTAGGTCTTTCTCCTCCCAGACTCTGAGTTTGTCAATGCACATGGGAACCAGGGAGCTCAGACACGCAGGCCTGTCCCAGTGGGGCTGAGAGCATCACACATGCCATGAAGTAGAAGTAGAGGTTTCAAATGAGGGCATGTGTGCAGGGAGACACACATCTGCTGAAGGCCTGGCATTGCCTTCTGAGATTCCATTTCAGGGATCGGGGCAGCTCTAACATACGCCGCACTGGGAGGAATATAGGATGCCCCAGCTCTCCACTCATCTGGGTTTTTTTACGCTCTTGAAAGATCTGAAAATGCTTTTCCTCAACCCAGTTTTGTTGCGTTCTCTGCCCAGTGTATGCTCAAGAGAAGACAGCATTCACATGCTTTCCACTGCTAGCACAGAGGGACCGAACCCTTTATTTAAGCTCAGGAGCAACACGACGTACAGACCCTACAAAGCAGGCAAAGTAAAGAAAAAATATGTGAAGAAAGACACTACAATAGATGGAGGAAGTTCACCAGTTCTGTCAAATGGCTACTTCAATCTGCACAGTTCATTGAGCATTTGCATCTTCCTCTCTGCTGAATCTTTTGAACTAATGCAAGGGCCCATCTAAGAGCTGGGCAGCACCATCAGTCCCCTTTGAAGAGTATTTGCCCAGCCTCAAGAGAAATATCCCGAAAAACAATGTCCCAAACTCCTACTGGTGTTAACCTCAGTTTTACTGAATCTTTATCATGCAAGACTACATCACTGTGCCTTGACAAAATTCTGAACTGATACCAGGTATCCACAGACATTAAGCTAGACTTCTGTAATTCTCTTGCATCCCAGATCATCATGGCCATGGCACCATCAGCATTTTCTGTAAAAGCAAGGAAAGCGTCTGGCATTCAGGTCTGAAAATCAGCACAAAGACCTAAGTTTGTGGTTCAATCAATTTCTGAATAAAGAGGATTTTGAAATGTATATATTCAAATAATGATGGCTGTCAATGTCTTTGGAGATACTTCCTGATGGCACAGAAGATGTAAAGTTATTGAACTAATTTCAGATGTTCTTACAAGTTATTTCACTTGATTCACGTTCACTATGTATTTCAATTACCTTATTTTCTAGACTGATAAATGAGAGCTAAAGATTAAATGAATAATTTGCAAAATTAAATTCAGTTCTAATTGGTTTCTATCAAGCATGGCACCTCTCATACAAAGGTAAAAATGACCCAATGACAAGAATAAAGTTATCTTGTGATGCTTTCCCATTCAATTAAACCTTAACTGTTTCAAGAATTAATTGCATTACAGGAAAAGTTAGCTTTTCATTTTCCAGGGCCCAGGTGTCAGCTATTTTTCTTATCTGGGTTATATTCATATATTTGACTACTGCTTGATGCTCTTATCATGCCGAGAATGCACTTACTAGGGAAGGATAATAGAGAATTCATTACTTTAATGCTTCTCGAGTTGTTAAATGAAAAATTGTAATAGTTATAACTTACTTTGTGGCTACTGGTGACCTTTTATCTATACACTTAACCTTCAGCCATTTTCCAGACAGTTGAAGTCAACAAGAATCTGAATGTAAGACCACCAGGGACAGTGCCCTCCTAATTAGAGATGGACCCACATCTGCAGTGTGTGTATTTCCGTGGAAGTGAAGGATTCTTGAAGCATAAGTGTTTGCCTATCATTTATTTTTAATCACCCCAATCTTTCTTTTTTTTTTTTTTTTCACTAGAAAAAACCCAAGCCCAGAATAAGCTTTGTGTATTCACCTCCACTTTATATTCACTTGCCATAAATTAATAACTTAGTTATTATACGGGCAGGAAAAGGAAGAAGCTGTGAAACACAAGTGAATCAATAAGCAGCCACAGGAAGTAAAATTTAAATTCATAAAGGCTAAAGATCACATCAGGAGCCCTGTCTCATCTAGTTAAGACCCACTTGACTAATCCAAATGAAATTACCTAGCCCTCATATTCATGAGCAAGTACTAGCTGCAAACAACTTGCAAATGATCTAAACCCCCAAAACCATTGGTAAAGCAATTTAGCAAACAATTACAAATAATACGCATATTTAGAGAAGTCCAAGTGCTTTTGACAATTTACAAAGTAAAAAATGTAGGCTAAGTTCAGTGGATAGAGTGTTAGAGCCAAGAAAATAATCTATCACAATTAGTTCCACCAGAGCACCTCTCAGTCATTAGAAATAAATAACTTTCTCATAAACATACACCAAGTAGATCTCTAAATATTGTCCTGATTAAAATTTTGCATTTTATGTCATTGGAGATTTGTTCTACTTATTTATTCATACGGCAAATCATTAGGAATATACATAGGGCACTGAAGTGGAACATGGTGAGTAATTACACACTGGTGCAGAAAGACCCAGCCTGTTGTGGGGTGCTGAGGGTGTGCTGGGAGCTCGGCTGCGGGAAGTCCGTCTGCCTGTCTCGAAGGTCTGACTCACACCTATTACTGCTACATAAGTATGTACCCAGCAAGACATACATGCAGCGATTAAAGAGAGATCCATTGTGCTGATTGCAATAAAGGAATAAAATATCAGCCCAGCACAGAATGGTGGCTTTTATTAAGGGGAAGTTGCTATTGATCTGTTAATTGCAGTTCACATCATTGTGGGTGATTGGTTTCCTTCCACTGCATTGTAAACAAGGAAAGGACACAATTGCTTCTCTTGAGCTGGAAGAAATGAAATTGAGCTATCAAGATGGATTTCTGATTAGGATTTTATTTATTTATTTATTTTTAAAGCCAAGTGTGAATTTCCACTTGAACACTAAGCATATTTTTCTTTTATATCACATTAAAATTGAGCTATCTGGGCACATGCAGTGTCAGATTTTGCTGTCCTTCAGAAATCACTCAATGTGATGGAGATCGGAGCCTGTATGCTAAAATGAGCTAAGGCAGTGTCCTCACTCTGCATTTGTCCTCACTGATATCTTCACTGTCCCTCTAAATTTACTTCAAAAGCAAAATGGGAAGGGGGAAGGAGGACAGCAGCACAGGAGCAGACCAGAGGGGTAATACAGCGAAAAGCAGGAAAAAAAAAAAAAAAAAAAAAGGTGGGGTAGCAGCAGCTAATTTGAACTTTTTGGGAGACCACAGTCAGTCCAGTGGATTTTCATCTCTGCCTCTTCAATAAAGAAAGGGCTTCAAGATAACCCTGTACCAGCTACTAGGAAGAAAATGATCCCAGCTGAAATGAGGACACCTGGAATATGAGATGCTTTTCCCTAGGAAAGGAGAGACAGGGTTTTTTCTGGACAACCACAGCCATTTTATCCAACACAAAATAGAATGCATCACTTTGCTTTTGTTTTCCTTAGCTCTTCCACAGTGTTTTTTACTTCTCTAAAAATAAAGAAATTGTCCAGAACCTCAAACCACTCAGAGAACCTGAAAGAAGGGATGGAGGGAGGGAGTGGCATTTTACTTCTGATAAATGTAAAATTGCCTTCCCTTTGGAAAGCGAGTCCAGTGCTGGGCCTCTCAGATGAACAGCTCCAGAGTAAATGTTTGTCCTGTCCCCCTCTCCACACACCATTGCTCTTGGTTCACTGGAGTCCATAACAGGTGGTGGCTACAAAGTTCCTTGCTGTCATTCCCTGATGCTAACTACAAGTTACCAGTGTGTGCTCCTGTCAACGAACGTGACCATTGCCATAAATACCAGATATGCACCGGCACACATCAAGGGTCCTCCATAAGAAACACCAGCTACTAAATCAGTAAGACATTTGAATGAAGAGTTTTCCTGTTGAAACGGGGAATTTTTTCTCTCTCCAATTTGGAGCAGGAGTCAGGATTTTACCCTCAGCTCTGCACATGTTTAAGAGAGGCAAGCGGAGATCCCCACAACCCCCCACTGATTTGGGAGGGGGACACACACCAGATGTACTGGAGTCAAAGCCCACAGGACTGACTCCTGTCAACACTGCCCTTAAAATGTTGCCAATCTCCTTGCTTGTGGCCAATCTTGCCACGCTTGCAGGAATGGAACCTTTTACATTCCAGCTTTTTCCCCTCGTTACAATTAAACAAAGGTTTGTTTTAGCTGAAAAACATGAAGCTTCATCGAGCGATGACCGCTTACCAGAAGTGAAAAGTAAAGTTTTGGCCATAAAGGAGTGAAATTCAGAACTCAAGTCATTAGTGTTTACTCTTCCCATCAGCATTTCATTTATTGTTGCTACTACAGTGAAATAGGTACATCTAGAGCTTCAGGAAACCCGTATGTTAGGCCATATCCTCCAGGCCTTCAGGCTAATCTTGACAGCTGCTGAGTCTTATGTTAGACAAGCCTGTCATTTCATGCACCCAATATATGCCATTTTTTTCCCCAAAAGATAACCTACAAGTAAAAAGGGGAAAATGGGTTTGTGCCCATATTTTCCTGTTTATCCTAACAGAAAAAAATTCTTATAGAATCTGATCTGCACTGTATTTATTGTTGTTACTTTGTTCTCAGAGGGGGAAGGAAGGTTTTCTATACTTGCAGCAGGAGGAGTTTGCAGAGACAACAAGAGACATCAGAGAGATGTAGGATGTACAAGTAGATTCAGGGATTTGTTATTTCATTAAATGTAAAGGGTTGTGAATTAAGACTTTGAGAAATAATTCACTCTTCAAACAACAGTAGATAGAGGCAAAACCATCATGGCCCAGAAGCAGCATCCCATTAGAAAAAAAAAAAATAAATCTGCCTACCAAGATTTCTAAATACAGCACAAAAACGCAATGAGATAATTACAATTTATAAAATCATACCAGTAGAGTCAAAATTGGTAATTTTTTTTTTTTTGAAGGAAGCTGAAACATTCGCTGATGTGACAGAGACAACTATTAAGGATTGGGAAACAAGGCTAGGAGTAAGTGGAAAATACATTTTCTAAACTATTTTAGTCTTTAGAAGCTCATTGTTCCTGATTAAGAGCTATTTCAACTGAAACTTCTGAGTTTCCAGAAGGTTAGTCTGCAGATCTGTGGTACCCAGAAAAACAAGGTGCTGTGCAATCCCACGCCCCAGCTAACAGCCATCACATAAACTCTAGAACCTGGCAGACTCAGCTGACAGGTACCTGTCCCACTTTTTCCTTGCAGGCTGAATGATGCCCCCTTCCCCCCCACTTCTCTCTCTTCTTCCTTTTTGCAAAATTTCTCCCAGGTTTGGCCTCATGGCAGAGGTCAAAGAACAGCAATGTTTGCCTGGGAGAGAGAGACCACAGCTACATTATTCAAATGCATCTGTTACTGTGTACGTGCTGCGTTTATGAAATTCTGTGGCAAAAAGAATATTGATCAGAGCCATGATATGATCTAAGAATTTTATTAATGCCAGAGGATGTAATTTTGTTAAGCCTAAATATTCCACACCTGAGCATATTTGTGGAGGATGACACAGAAAATTCCATATAGCACTGGACACGTTCTGTCAGTACTGAGGAATATATTACTGTTTAAGGAGATACTGTTACTTACAATAATGCATCTGCTGCACCTGCGAACACCACACAGATTCTCTAGCAGGTTACCTGCCTCAGGAGAACCCAAGATAGCTCTCTGGTACTTCAATGAATCGTGACAAACACAGCTTCTGCCACAGCAGCATGAAACACACAGCGCTGTCGTTCACCAGCTGACTTACTGCTCCTTGCTGAACGGTGAAATAAGGGGATGTGATACACCCTAAGTATAAATGCTCATTGCAAGTAGAATTCAGAATGCATTCAAGGAAATAGAAGTACCAACCATTCCGGAGAGGGACCAACTGGAAAGGGCTGGACCAACAGAGCAAGAGGCGTAATTGGTGGTGGAAGAAATGCCACTCAGTATCTGATGGCAGAAATTTGGACTGCCAGAGTGTGGGCGCATTAGGATGCGGAGAGAGTTGTAGGTCCTCCTGCAGCACTGAAGAAAATGCTGGAAATGCCAGTGTCAAAGGAGATGAAGACCAGAAAGAAGTCCTCCAGGAAGAATAGGTTGGGTCTATCCTATTCCTGTCTCAGAGCACCAGCTCTGCAGCCCTTACCTTGCTTTCCTGAGCACTGCTGGAGCTTCGCGCCGGCTCTTCAGGCAAAACGCTCACAGTCGGTGACAAAAGGCCCCCTTCTCCCTTCATTCCCCAGCTCAGCCTGGCTTGGATTCAGCTTGCAGCTACAATGCTGATCCTGGTCCCCAGCCACTGCTTTGCACAGCCACGGCTCAGTAATCTCTGCGGTGAGGCAATTAGAAGGGATAGCAACTCTACTGTTTTAGCAAGAGGAATCGTAATTTGAATACTGTAACTGAGAAAGGGCAGACGCGTGGCTGGTTTGTAAACGTTCTTAAATGGTTGTCTGACTGGGTTTCTTGCTCTCAGGATAGCATTCTGTTCTCAGTTTGGACTAAAGAGATTTCACAGGCTGTGAATGATAGGACAAAGTGTCATTTGTTTTCTCTACAGACATAACTGCTTCCTACTCAGCCTTTGCCTCAGAGGTATAATCATGGAAAGACAGAGAACTTGAGCATTTCTGCAGTTGCAGATTGACAACACTGAAACATACTCTTGGCCCTTTGAAATGCCATCTGTCTAATGAGAGCAAGGTCTTTTCTTCCCCTCACAAGAATTCAATATATTTTGTTGTGTAAAAGAGGGGAAATATAAAAATGTGCAGGACATAATTCCAGAAGAGTGGACATGACAGAAGATAAATGTGGGGCTCCTAATCTACCTTTTACTGAAACAAGAATGAGGAACAAGCAAGTGAAGTTGAAGTGCAATAAAGTTTAAAGCTAATAAATACTTCTTTTCCACATCACTTATAATTAACCTGTCAAGTCAGTACCATAATCAGTCACTGAGACCAAGCACTTAATATTCACAAAAAGGTTAGACAAATATGGCCCAGTTCTGTTCTCCATCTAAGGTGAACGCAGACACTGAGGGAGACACAGCAGTACCATGCAGCTCCCTGATGTAGAGATGCCAGGCTCCAAAGCAAGTTAGAAACTTTCCTGAACAGGTAGAAGAAGTTGAATCAATAGTGCACTCTCTGACTGCTGTCACAAACTGCTTCAGGACAGGAAGAAACTTCTATTACAGCAAATCATTCAGCGAGTATGTGCTAGAGAGTCTTCTCAAGTGTCCTACCAGCACTGAGATGTCTCCAAAGATCTGGATTCTCTGTCCAGTGCAGCTTCTTGTCTGCTGGGTGATGTTGCAAATGTCACTTCAACTCCCTGTCCTGTGTTATTCCCACCTCTAAGCAGAGGTAAAAATACTGACCTAGAAGATGCCCTGAGATTTACTCGTGAAATGTGGTAGGTGTTATTGTTCTATCTTCCAAGACAGAATACTCTGCTGACCGCTTTCAGAAAAGATTTACGGTTGAAAATTACTCACCTCCCCAAGTATGGCAATTCCTATTTACCTATGAAAACCAACCTGTTTTAACTTGTAAGCCATAACCTTTGTAAGCCGTATGGTTCATGCTTTTGTACGCTCTTTCCATTTCCTTTTTGTCCACTCAAAACTCAAAAAATTCAGTTCCAAATAATCTCCCCAAATTCAGGTAGATTCATAGTCACAAGGGCTCATGATTCAGTTTCAAACTATCAGATAACAGATATAGCTACAAACTCCTCACAGAATTAAACAACACATTAAGAAAACCCATATGCAATTGCAAGGCCAAAAATCTCATCCCACTTTAATACTACCCGAATAATTAATTGTAGCAATGTGCCAAGTCTTTTTAATGACATGTAGAAATAACTTATGCCCTTGAAATGTGTCTCAAGCAGAACTTAAATAGAATTATTTCTATGATTCATCTCAGAGATTTTTTGTATTTTTTGGTAAGGCTAAAAACATTCTGTGTTATGATATCAGATGATTAAAGAAGGTCTTCTGAACTAGTCTAAATTAGGCTAAGCAGAAGAAATACTTGGGAATTACTTCTTTATGATGTATCTTAGATTTATCCTTTGTTACAATTTCCTTAAACTAGACTCAGGAAACAACTGATTGGTAAACTTAACGATCATTTGCTATCTATGTTTCCACCAGGAATTCAGCATCCTTTTAAGGGGAAATGCAGTTCTTCAAAGGTAAGAAAGACTTGCATCAAATGTCTATATTGGCATAGGCTTCTGAAGCGAAAAGTGACAGATGGCAGTAGGACTAGCTGCTTGTACAAGGACAAAGCTGAGTGCCTCTCCCTTTGACCCTTTATTTTCTCTGTATTTTTCAATTTCCTTGCTGTCGTCCCAGTAACCAATTCAACAAGTAATACATAAAACCTCAATGAACTGAAACAATGTTCGAGTTTTGTCGTGTTGTTTTGTACTATACTAACCCATTTTATTTGCCTTTCAAGGTCTATGAGTTTAATGGAACTTGTCTCAGGTCACTGTTTTTTTAATTTTTCCCCATAAACTCAGCCGTGCTACATTACCATTATCACAGCCAGCAGCCCTCACAGCAAATAACATTTTATGTCAGAACACCAAGACACAGGACAGAGAGTACAGAGGGGAAAAGCCCCTCACGTAGCAGGGTGGCCAGTGGCAGACAGGAATTGTTCTCAGTAAGGGTGAATGTGGGGGATGTGAAGGTCACTTCCCTCACCTCAGAATTCCCTTTGGCCCTTTTACAGGTTGCACGATTCTTCTACCTACGTAAATTAAAAGGCCATATGCTTGAAATAATACACTTGGATATACTATATAGAGTGTGAAATTCTGCATGCATCTTGCTTCAATTTCAACAGGTTATTAAAAAGCCCATCTCCTTACCTGCCTTACATGCCAGTCTCTCCACCCTCCTTAAACTTTCCCCATCTTCAGAGCATGTTTAGAAGAACTGTAACAAGGCACTGACTCCTTATTGATGCTCAGACAGGCAGTGGTGGGAGAGGACAAATAATCTGTACTCAAAGAATTCACATCCTCAGTGTAATAAATTGGATGCTACCTACTGATGATTCAGCACAAACCCCACTATTACACTAAATCTTGCTGTCTTGAGACAGACAAATAACATTGAGCCTAATCTAAATTCAATGAAATGATTTCAGCTGACTTCGTGGGCCAGTCTACTGGCCACACATGCGACTTTAGGATGAGAAACAGCTTTTGGCTTCTGTATTGGCATTCTATTACAGTAAATTAGCAAAATAAAGTCTCTATTGTTTTCCCAGTCTAATTATTTACTAGTTCAGAGAATCACAGAATCACAAAATTCCTGAGGCTGGAAAAGACCTCCAAGTTCAACAAGTTCAGTCTATGACCCACCACCATGACATCAGCTAGACCATGGCACTAAGTGCCACATCCAATCTTTCCTTAAACACCTCCAGGCATGGTGACTCCACCACCTCCCTGGGCAGTCCATTCCAGTGTCTGATCACCCCTTCCCTGAGGAAGTGCTTCCTAAGAGCCAACCTAAACCTCCCCTGGTGCAGCTTCAGGCCCTGCCCTCTTGTCCTGTCACTA
>JANHGN010015013.1:78233-116555 GCA_024605025.1 Megaceryle maxima | reverse complement strand
AGCTCTGTCAAGCCCCACCTTGAATGTCTCCAGGGATGGGGCCTCAACCACCTCCCTGGGCAACCTCTTCCAGTGCTGCACCACTCTCGTGGTAGGAACACTTTCCTTTCTACCTACATGGCAGATATCATACCACAATACCTTTCACTGGATTTTCTGTTTGTTTCATGTCATATCTCCATTAGATAACAAACTCGTCAGGGAAGAGGATACATCTTTCAGTGACTTGTGAATTGACAGTTCTCGCACTATATTCTATAAATAATCCTGATGCCCACGCCGACTGCCGGCAGCCTGCTTCACAAAGGGGCACCAAACACCTTATTAGGTAGGAAGCAAATTTAGGACATGAAGTAATAATTTGCCCTGCCTGTGCTAAATAACTCACTCCCCCAGTAGAGCTGTCCTTTAACACAGAAGGGTCAGCTGCTTTGTTTCCACAATCTTTCTAGGAGATAGAAAAGGAGCCAGAGAGGAGGGGTGCCAGTAATCATCTGACCATATAGAAAAGCTGGCTGTAGTTTTTAGCTTTCGAATACTTAAACATCTATTTGAGAGGTTTTTACAATTGAGATTTAAAGTAACAAATTGAATTTTTCTGCTCTATTCCATTCCGCGCTGAACTTTATCTCTACATTTTCCTTTTAAGTGATTAGTTACTGCCACACATAGCAGGTAGGCTGAAATCCTTTTTCATCCCTGCTTAGCGTCTCCCTACAAGGCTTACTTCCAAAATGATTGAAGACAAGAGTTCAGAAACAACAGACGCTGGCAGCCTGCCAGTCACATGCACCCACACAGATGCAAAGTTAAAAATATATCAATTCATGCCTCATACAAGTGGGTACGTAGGATAGAGAGGGCTGATAGAACAGATTGAGAGGGAGCAGTGTATATTCACAAAGGGCAGTACACATGTATCTGTCAAGCAAGAGGCCATGAGGAAAGAACGGGAGCTTCTGGTACCGCTGTGCTATGGATAGGATGCCTCAGTCAAAACTGTTATTTGCTGGCATCATTTATGCTTAGAAATTTCTACCTGGACTGGGATTCTCATGCCTCCTCCTGACTCTCTCTTAAAGTCACAGGATTTACTACCAAAGAATACTATGGGCATACTACCAAGGATATGTTATAAATACTGCTGGTAGGAGAATCTTTGGTTTCAGCTGATCTTCTGAAGTTAGATTTGACTAAGGGATCAACGTAACAGACCCATTTTTTGTGGTCACCTGTGTCTCTGCTGGGCTTAAATGAGTAGATTTCTGCCTCTTCTTTCATTGTGGCTGAGCTGTACCTCAAAAGTGTCACATTCCTCCTGCTGCATTCAAGTCCTGAACAGCCTAAAAATAGTAAACTATTCTTACCAAAACCCCAAGGACTGTACCTTACATTCAGAGAATTTGTTTTTTTCATTTGTTTGGTTTTAGTTTGGTGATTAACTTCTGCTCCAGATTCCCTAATCTGAGCCAATCAATTATTTTCAGTACTAAACAGGAGGAAAGTTCTGAGCAAGCATTTAGCTCCAGTTTGAAAGGTGCTATTTCTATGACTGATGGCTCAGGCTCGGTCGGTACCATACAGTCAGGAAAAGATCTCTGCTCTTGTTTTCTTAAGCCTCACACTTTTCCTGGGTTGTCTTCTAAGTCTCCTTTTAAGAGACTTTTATTCCAAACAAACAAAGGGAGTTGCCCTTTTTAACAATTTAAAGTAGCTACTTCCAAGATTTTTAGCTGTTCTAATGGGAGTACTTTGAACTGTGTACTGAACCCATTATCAAAGACAAGCTATGGAAATTACTTACATAATTAATTGTGTAAAACCAGTGATGCTTTCTTAAATGCACCCTACTAAGCAGAGGGGGAATCTTCTGCAGGATTAGAATTTGCTAAACCAGGAGCTTCTCCCCAGACCCCCAGGTAGAGTGCAAGCTGAACGTGCTCAGCGTAGAACTGTACAAACAGCCACGGAAAGTATGGGTTTAATTTTATGTTGTCTTAGGACCTGTTTTTGTAATAATAAAGTCAAGCTGCATGAAAAGTGTGAGGATTTGAGGCAAACAACTCTGTGGACTGGACAGGGCTAAGGTTAGCAGAAGGGCATGTTTATGATGCTAATAACCTAACTACTGATTTCTAGCATGAAGGGGGTAAATTACAAAATGATGAAGCTTCTCCACAAATGTGATTTCTATTAACATTGAAGCAGCCATGGGCATATACTGAGGGGAGTAGCAGTCTCTAGAGTTTGCTATTTTAACCGTAAGTCATACAGCACAAGTGCTGGAAGAAAATAAACAATATAGCAATAGCAACTCTAAAGGAGGACAGAAGATGGAAAATATTAAAAAAGAAGAGTCACTATGGAAACAGTTGGACTTTTAGTATTTCAATACCTGGATGACTCAGAGGAGTGGCAGTAAGACATGGAACCTTTTGCATTTGGAGGAGATAACAGTTCAAATTTTGCTCAAATTAGTAGCAATTCAAAGATTGTCCTAATAACAGTTTATGTAAAATGCCTTCACGGTTTCATTCCATTTTCAAGAGTTAGTATCAAGGTAGGAAGTATCTCCACAGTGCAAATACCCTAGTTCGAAGGCCCAGCAGAAGGCCTGAAAACTTGTTTGGGGAGGCAGCATTTTCTCACTGATTTTACAACACCAAGGTTGGGACTTGAGGAAGTTTTTTCTGCTGCTGCAGCTAACGCAATGCCCGTAAGTTTCAAGATGTCAATCTCCAGGCCTTGCATCTGCACCTCCCGTCCACTAAATTAAAAATTAAAGAAAAGCATACACTGTGTTTGCAAAATGGAGAAAGGATGAAGGTAATGAATTGCAGAAGAGAAACAAGATCTGAAACTAAAGCTAACATATTCCTCAATCTGGGAATTTTTCTAGGTTAGCTTGTTCAAGTTACAATTCCCACCTACATTGTTTGGTCTAAAGCCAGGCTCACATCCAGCACAGTTCAGGTAACTTAACTGCGTTGGTGTCTCTGTAGAAGACACAGACATTGCTGCAGGAATGACTGAAGCACATTTTCATTCACTAGTCAGATAGTTTTGTTGAAGAGCTAAGCTACACGAGATTTATTTGTTTTTTAATACTGGAGATATACAATAAAGGACTACTTGAACCATTATCCAGGAAACTGCATCTCTGATATCTTTTCAGTCACACACAAGTTAAATACTTTCCAACGTTCTTTTAAGGTGCCCTACTTGCTCGCATAGAAACCGAGAGGAAATCTAACACTCCTTCCTCCGTTTCTTTCCTTCAATGCCTACACACTAGACACAATGCAAATCTGGACTGCCGCCTTGGTAGTCTCACTACCAACTGCTACTGGATCCTGAAGAACATAAAGCAGATGGAGCACATTACCAGCAACTTGTTTTGCCAGCTAGTCAATCAGCTGAAAACATCCATGATCTAGCCGTATTTTTTTTTAGGAGAAAGTTGCACAGGACAGCTTTGAAGCTGACTTGGAGACATAGCACAGGAAAGTACGGGTGTAAAAACCAGAGAGAACCTCCTCAGATTCCTGTTCTGCACAAGTGACATTCACGGAAAGGAATTCCACACGCTTTTTTAAAAAGTCATTGCTAAAAATAAGGAGAACCCCAGTTCAACTTCACTCATCCAACTTACCAGCTTAATGATGGTGGGAATGCTTTCAGGACAATGGCACTAATTTCTATACCGTACCCACGAAGGACTATTCTGATGACTGAAACCAACTCAAACAAAATGAAAAAAGTAAGGAAGTAGAAGCTGTATGGGACAGTATGGTAACTCCATCCCAATCAATAACTTTCTGAGAATTGTATTGCATACAGAAGCTTCATGGGGAGACCAAGATGCAGTGAGACAGAAGCTGTGACTGCAGGAGAGCCCATATATCTGAATTATGTACAGGCTACCAAAACAAGACCTTTAAAATGGGCTGTGCCTCCCAGGCCCTTCACAACCAGAAAGATACAGCATTAGGAAGAAATGTCTAAATTTTCACTCAGTTATGGGTCTGTGAAAGATGTTGCATTAGCAGATGTTAAGATTGAATTTAAAAGAAAAAAACTCATCAGGAAAACCACACACTTGTTGGAAGTCTGTTCCCCAGTGAACCCCAGGGAGAAGCACATCAACCATCATGAAGCATTAATTTCCAAGGCAAAAAAGAGTTCCGGCACCAAATTCACTTACGATTATGATCCAGTACAGATAATTTGGGTTCTTGTCTAGTCTTGGTCATAAATATTTATTTTCAATAGATGGAATATAGAATCACAATTCATGTAATGATACTGCTGGATCAGATACACAAAAGCTGTACCAGTTGTTGCAACTGTCCTCAATTTTCCAAGACACACAGCAGTACTTGCTAACAATGGGAAGGCAGCTTCACACCCTTATGCTTTGATTAAATAGCAATCATGTTATTTTGCTGTTTTGCTCACCATGCATCATACACATCTGTTATTTCAAAGAAAATTTATGCCTACACAAAAGCTCAAATAGGACTTGAAGGAGAACGGGGGGGGGGAATATGAGTGCAAGATTTCTAATCTCATCACATTTTAATTTCTGGAAAGAAAAAAAAAAATCCCTTTTCGGTTAAATAAATTTTGTTGAAAAGGATGTGCAGAAACACAAAACCCAAACAGTATTTCAGCTTTTTAAAACACATGTAATGAACTGAAATCAGAATAATTTGGGTATTTTGAATTTTTGCTTGTAATTAACAAAAAAAAAAAAATCAATCAGCAGCAAAGCGAATGGAAAGGAAAATTAGCATCTTCACATTGTTCGTTAGTCCGGACTAGTAACAAATATTTTTGTATTTTCTGCATTTGCCTCCATTTTCTTTTAGGCTCAGAGCAAGTTTTACAAATGTGTTGTATCATTTTTTTTTTTTGTAAAATCCTGACATGATTCAGATACCAGGTTTCTTTCTTGAGGTTCTTTTAATCTGCTCTCCAGGTCCTTATTTATGCTCTCCCTTAGATATATGTGCCTCTTAGCAAAAAGCAAAATTTCCTATCATGTCCTGCCTGGGTCACAAAATATTAAATTCATTCCTTATCACAAACCATGTGTTAACTCAGGCATTTCAAATGTTTATGAAAAAGTGCTGTGAATTCCTTCCTTTTGTGCATCAGTCAAACTCCGAACCCACTGCATTTCTGTGGGTGTGCAAGCAATTTAAATTTCAGCAATTTTCTGTTAGTCAGTTTTGCCTTTTATTTCCAAGTAGTGGGGAACTCAACTCAAAATTACGATGGGCAAACTTCAAAGACTTTGGAGTTTGGTTTGGATGTTGATTCCTACGCTGTTAAACGCTGCTGCAGAAGTAAAGCTTTTGATTGCATTAGACCAGTTTTTCCTAAGCCTTTGTTAATTACAGAAAGGTAAGAAAGACCTGTTGCCATGTTCCTGTCCTTGTGCACTGGCCTGTAGAAGGTCAGCAGAAGCCAGAGGTGGTTTTCCTGCTGCATTCCTGAAGCCCAGACAGTCTCATGCTAGCACAGGGGATATCTGGCTGCTGCAGAATGCTATGGAAAACTGTGCTTCTGATTTCAGATTTGAACACACTTCTCTAAATGAAGCTGGAGGGTTTTCTTTTCACTCCCATCATTCAATTCACTTGGCCATAGTACTGACACATGTGAAAGTGAGGGGTTTTTAATGTACAGAGTGACTCCCACATTACCTGATTAGGAATGCTATAGCCCAGCAGGAGATTATCATCATTTCCATCTTTCAATGAAAAATAAATGCTGTAATCAAGAAATCTACACCACTGTAAAATCTTAGAACTGCAGCTCTGTGTGTATGAAGATCTAACCAAGTTTACAAATGCCCCTTTAAACATGCTGAAATTGAGACAGGTATCTACAGCTAGTCACTAATGAAAATATCATAAAGTGCCCATCTAAAATACTGGATAATGAAATTAAGTATCAAATTAAAATGAGAAGGATACAGCATAAAATTAATGACTTTTGTGATGTCTCTGGTGAAGCATAGCTGTTTGACAGATGTTAACTGAGGTGGTCATTTAAAATAAGCTGAGGCAGATCCACCACTTACAATTAACCCTGTGAAAAAGGAATTCTGTTTTTTTGTAGCTTAATTTTCAGCTTTAGTGCAATATCAGAACGCCAGTTCCAGCTCCCCAGTTATGATTTCTGGAAAGGGCAGACACACCACACACTGTGCTACTACATAATTTTCTGCAAAGAAAGAAGACCTGGAGCCACCGCATACTGTATTCCACTAAGGCATTAGTTAGAGATACTGGCTTACTTAATTCACACCCTGGTTTTGTTCAAAAGATGTAAATTAAAATAAATGAGCTGACTGACAGCGAAGGTGAGCATGAGAGCAAGTTTGCCCACTAGAGATACCGTTAAGGTTACTCTTAACTATAAGAAATGGAGAGACCCCAAAACAGCCCACGTAAATCCCCTCCAGCTGAACAAATCAGGAATGCATGTAAGAGAATTAAAAGCTTTTCATTCCTCTTTCAGGAAATGCTACAGCCCTGTTGTTAAAGAACTTCAATGGATAGGAAAAATCTCAGCCTTCTCAGACTTTAGAGAAGGAAGGTTATAAAAAAAAGTTTTCAGTGAATGTACAAGTTCCCAGGCTGTGCACAAGCTTCAGGGTACAAGGGCTCCTTGCAGCCCAGTTAGCCTGGCATACCTCAGCTTTCTGAACAATTTTGATTTCATTTACAAATTATCCAGGAGAATTCTCTGATCCAAAAAAACCAGAATAGAGAGAATCTGAAATAGCTCTGCTCTCTTAAAATGCCTCAGTGGAATCTTTTTAAATGCTTCACACAGTCATATGCATAAATGTCCTTATTTAGGAAAAATGTGGTGGAACAAACTACAGGGATAGAATTATGATCCTGAAGAAATCAGTTGTAAAGATAGATGAGCAGAAGGAGCAAGACTCACCTTTTGATGATTGACAGTGACTTTTAACAGCCTGAATCTTGACACAAGCACCTCAGCTAAATGCCTGTCGCTCACAATGCTTCAAAGGCATAACTATACTAATGACCAGAGCTGGAGAGAAAGGAAGATAAAACTCACTTTTAGTGAAGTTCTCTTCATTGACATACTGTTGGCATAGCATTGGCTAACGGCTGAAAATACATGGGAGGTCTGAGTGTTGTCCTAGCTGAAGTGGAAATCTGAGTATACCAAGAGAGTAGCCCAAAGCTTTCCACTTGGGTGCAAAACTCCAGGGGTATTTTCCAAGCTGACATCCTGTGACTTCCTTTAGTTTCACTGTGGAAAGCATTTCAAGGAGAAAACTTACTGGTTTACACTTTGTGTGAGGGTTACTGTGACTGGACCACTAGGATTAGATTCAGAACATAGAAATGTCAGCTGAAGTCACTACAAGGTAGGAGCCCTTTTGCTAGAACCGCGTTGCCTTCTGGCTAAACCAGAAGGCAGAGGAGACTAATACACTGGGACTTTGTCCACTGTCACTAACATCAATTCTTAAGTGGCCAAACTCTTTTGTCCTCGACATCAGAAGTGGGCTAGGTGGTAGCTTTGATTACTCCACTTAGCAAGCCAAGGGCAAGTGGTCTTCTGGCAGCTCCCCACAGCAGCTTTATAATCTGTTACATTTGCTTTCTTCATCTTGCTGCTTTACTCGATGCTGTAATTATTTTCTCATTTCTAAATTCACTATTAATTTTAATTAAGCTCATCTACACTCATTAGTTTATCTAATCTATCTCCACTTTTAAATACACGCATATATGTAGCAGTTTCCATTCTGATGTAGTGTTGGTGTGGAAGGTTTTATGCAGAGAAGCAGAAAGATGCACATATGTAATGAAATATGAGGGCTTATAACTGCAGCTGGTTGGGGTTTTTTAATTAAGCTTTTCCTATCCAAAAAAAAGCCAATTAATTGGGATTGAAAGTTTTCAGAGACCTACATCCTGTTTAATAAAATTTTGATCCAAAGTTTTCTCTGGTGGAAAGTAGAGGATAATCACTAGCTAACACAAGTCAAACTTAGAGGTCAAATCTCATCTACAACAAAGGAGGTACTGAACATGCTGCAATTGATAATAAGAGCAGCTCCGGATCCACAAATGCCAGACTCACAAGTGCCTCACCATGAAGCTGCTCGAGTGACCTTGTTTTCATTAGATACTCCAGATTTCATACAGCACTAGGAAGCAAATTTCAAATCTCTGAATATTTTTCATGTAGCTCAAGTCTTGTTCTGAGTAATCCCTCCGTTTTCTCCCATTGTTATACTTTTATGGAGGACTAAATGAGAAAGTATTTTTCTGAGCTTTCCTGCTCACAGATTGAAACTGATGCTTCAATCAGTGAGTAGGCCATAAAGTTCAGCAAGGAAGTTCTAACCTTGTCTGTGTCCTGCATATAAAAAAAAGTATTCTTGTTTAACTAACAATGTGATCGATACCAATTAACCACTTCACAAGCTGCTGAATCAGAGAATATTGTCCACGGATTGCACCAGTCCATTGTTTAGTCTTCTACTTTGCTAATTCAACTTCTCCCCCAACCGACAACAATTATTTCATGCTTGTGCTGTCCCTGTCAGCCTCTTCTATTTACTGTATTCTGCAGAGAAACAAGGAGTTGCCAAAGTGGACAATATTCACAGTATGTTAGCATCCAATATCCTAACAGTTGCTGGTACCAGATGTTCAGAAGATGATAAAAGACCCTCAGGAAGCAGATGTGAGACAATCTGCTCTGCCTAACTCATATGCAGAACTAAATCTAGCCCACAAAATTCACCTATAGTCTCAGAGCTTGAAAACATAAGGCATATTTCCAGTATTACCACTTCTTCATGTGTAGCCTCACCAGTCATAGCCTCACCAGTCATACCATCTAAGTCTTTCCATTTTTCCCCTTTTCTCCCAGCTGTTTTCAGTGTCCATCCCAGAAAGTCACTTTACCTGCAAACATATTTTCAGATATTCAGAATATGCAAGTATCAAAGTAGGTTGAAGAAGTTTAAAGTGTTCTTTTTAGCTACATAAGTACCTTTAACAAAGATAAGAATCACCCAAAATCAAAGTTGGTGCGTTATGCAGTAAAGCAAGGTAGAGGCAAATGGTATGATTGTTTTCATTATGAGAGGGAAGTAATGTCTGTAATCTTGGTCTAACAGGTCATCTTCAGGTCTTACTCTTCTGGGCTGATCAGGGAAGCAGGATGAAATGGACATTTTCATAAATGTTACTGTTTACACTGATTCTGCGTTTCACTTTCTATGGCCTCTACTTACTGTGGGCATAGAATAATTGTTACCATTAGAATGCAACATCACCTATTCTCTTTGAGGAGGGAGGATTGCATCTGAATACCCCGAGGACTATAGGACTCACATATTCATGTATTCAATTTTATGAACCTCTCCAGAGGATAGTAAGACAAAATAGAATTTACTTATTTTTACAGCCTCTTCTAGGTATTCTATATTTTCAAGTTGATCACAGGCTTTTTTTTTTTTTTTTTTTTTTCCCCCTAACATCATTTGGAACAGACCCAAGACTGCTTGAACGTGAGTTCCAGCACGGATATTTCATTGAGAGACAATTTAGATGTGTTTTGGTGATACAGAAAATGCCCTTGTATTTGTGCATCTTTGAATTATGTTACAGATGTCCATACAATAGTATCCCCAAGCTTTAAAATGATTACCCACTTACACAGACTCACAAACACAGGAAAAGAAAAATATGGCAGTCAGCCTTTTCTGGCCCCCAATCCATCTCTCTGTTGTAGATTTACATTTATGTGCAGACCCTCAGAACTGGCCAAGAAGGGAGGAGTGAGCACAGGATGCATTATGAACACTGGGAGAAATGTCAGCATTTCAACCTAAGAACATATTCTGTTGTCATGACAACATGATGTAAAGTGTTTTCTTAAAGAAAAAGATTGCAATGTAAATGGAAAAGAAAAACTCAGTCAATAGAGCAAATTCAGATGATGTTTTTTATGAGGTTGTGACATGGATTAAAACACAACATCTATTACCATAAACAGATTATTTAAAAAAAAAAAAAATCCCATACAGAACAAACACTTGCTTCACAGAAATGACATTTGATAAATATTTATCATAAAAAATGAAGTTTAGAAAATACACATTAAAAAAATAAAATCACATTAATTTCACATATTTTATACCAGATATTCAGAAAACATATGATGGCTTTCTCCCTCATTTTCAATATAAACTACTGATTCAAAATCGCTTGATATTTTATGCAACACCAAGGATCTGTTAAGTGCTGTAGAAACACTTAACGTGCCACTGGTCTCCAACCCTGTAATTGCAGTGGTCAAAAGGGTACAGAAAAGGAATATCATTATCCCATTTCAAAGTAGGAGCAGAGGCACAGGCCATGTGAAGCCAGAGGCCCAAAAATCACATGAAAAGCTTCCAGCCGTGTTGGGAATTACATCAAGATTGCTGTAGCCCAGTTATGTAGTTTACAATGTCATTCTCATCTCCTCACACGAAGAGAGAAATTGGTGACTATTTTCCTTCAAACATTTACTGAGGTTTACAGTTATTAAAGCTTTCATCATTTAGTCCTGCCTAAAAGGTTAAAATTTTTATCATTGCTTGGAAGTGTGACCCGTGCCTCGGGGCATGCACTGGAACAGAACAGCAGCGACAGAAACACTGAGGCAGCCCTTGCGGCCCTTGCTCACTGGCCATTAAAATGAATAGATTGCATCTCCCACAGCGGCAAGAAAGAAAGTATTTTTATGACAGTCTAAGTGACCTTGTATCACTTAGATGGAGCTGGAGAGTTTCTCCCTGCACCCCACTTCTCCACAACAAAGACAGGTACTAAAGAAAAAAAAAGCAAAAAAATCTTGAGAAATGTCTCAAGCTGACTTTCTTTCCTCCTTTGCCAATACCATCTGATGTACGCAAAAAATGAAAATATTTAAGAGCTAATGAATTAGAAAACTTGGATTTGAAGTTTGACTTAGCACTTCCCAAACCGGGTGGTTCTGCAAGAACGAACAGAGAAACCGGCCCCTAACCTGCCCACCACCTCTGCAGAAAAAGGTCTTGGCAAACAAAGGTTTATCTTGGCTACAGCTGATCACTAGAAGCATGTGCCCTGGCATTTGGTATTATGATGATTTATTTGGTAGTTTCTGGGAGTCGGCAGAGAACAGGGTCCCACAAGGACAGACACCACCCCAGGCACAGCTGAGGAGATGCCACCTACCCCTCCTGAGAGCACAAAGAGCAAGGAGGAGGAAAGCAGCAGGACTTAAAAGCACACTTGGCCTTGCAAGCATCATGCAATGTCACTGCGTTACACCCTTTCTGGTGGGATTTCATTAAAAGGGAACCTGAAGAAGTGGGAACATCAGAGAATGAAAGAGGAAACCAAAGAGATCTGATGTAGGAAAGTTCAGAAAGAAGTTTGAGGCCGCTGCTGTGTGGCAAGTGCCATGTTGCAGGACACACTGAGGACTGCCTGTTCACAATGATTTTACATGGGGGTTTGAGGGGGTCCAGCATCCTATAGGACCAAACCCCAATGCTTTAAATAAGCTCCAGGGTTTAGATTTGAAGTCTCCTGAATTCAGTTCTGTTTGAAATGGGCGATAAGAGCGATTTCCTGGGCAGGTACAGCCCGAGTAGATGCTACAGCAATTCTGAAATAAAAGATTACTTGTCCTGTTAAAAGCCTATGAGTTATTTGTCATCTCAATGCTCTGCTCCCTACAATGTCAGGTCTGGAAAGCTGTGAACTCACAGGTAATGAAACAACTCAGTCTGTGCTAAGAAAAGTATCTTGTACACAGAATTAGGGCTTTGCAGCCGCTTCTAGAAGGTGGTGATCATGGTCTCCTTGCTCTTTCAAAAATACGTCTGTGAGCTCTGTATTATATGAGATATGAAAAAGTGGGATGCCGAGGCTCCCGTGATCCACCTTTCCCTTTGCAGTGAAGGGAACTGCCAGCGAAGCACAGCAGGATTGCCGCCCACCCTGAAGCCCTGAAAAGACAGCGTGAGCTTACAAAAGCTTCCTAGATATGCAGCATAGGAAATTTGCATTGAAAGTTGCCTTCGATGTCAGATGTGGCTTATCCTAGTCCTGCCCATCTGGAAACCTTCCTGGGTGATACCTTCACTGATGGGCCAGAATAACACCGCATTAGCTCCTATCCTGCTAGGACTTCTCTAATAATTCTTAGCAGGAAGACTGCTGTGTGCCATGGCCTCTGTACTACAATAAAGAAAACTCACAGGTCATTTCTTATTCTTCTGCTGTAATGCATTATGACCTTAACCCAGTTTCCATTTTCTCTTCCAGTTCTCTTCCCAAGTGAAAAGGGTCATATTTACTTTCTTCTACCCTTTGGTTACCTTACGTTATGAGGTCCATCACGTGGAAATACTGCTTCATCCATGTCTGTACTGCACCGAGCAAAAAAGGGACTCTTGGGGGCAGGTGGCATCTCTGAAGGTTATTGGAATATAACAGTAAGTCTGGAGTGTGTCCCCCATACACTATTGAGATTAACAAAATAATTTGAGGAAATCCCATCAGTGACAGCTTCCTTGTGTGAGTTCAGGATCTTATCTGCTATCTAGGATGTTTGAAAAGGGAAGTTTTAGTGCTATTCCCTCCTTGGAGTTTTTCAGAAATAACATAATTCAGGGAACGTTGCTGGGGCCCACCCATGTTTTTTTGACCTAGAAACAAGATTGCAGAGTAAGAACCTACTCCTCCATCTGGTGTACACACTAATAATCTTCCCCAAAAGAGCAATTCAGTTAACTGAACTGCTCCCAGTACCATAATTGTGATGGTGGGTCACTACAGGCAGTACTCTAGATCACAACAAATATGGCTTTCAGGTGCAAGCATGAGGTTAGATCAAACAAGCAGGTAGAAAAACATGTCTTTGTATTTGTAAATTCAGCCAGTTTGATCAGGACTTGCTGGGAAACAGCTTCATGACACAATTTGAGAAAGGAAAAGAGAAAGAAAACATATTCACTGTTCTATTTACTAGAGATTTTAACTTTTAAAAGCACAACTGTGAGAAAAAGGAGAGAGAACACAAAATAGACTCAAAATTATCATCTTATCTCTATGGTCACACCTGTGGCTTTGCAGACACAAGGCCATATTACAAGAGATTATCAAAGTTGGAGCTAACCTTCCTATCTTTGTAGCATCAAATGAATGTCAGTCAGCGTCAGAAGCACAGAAGATCCTATTTGCTTTGTTAACTGCATCAGTAACATCTTTTCAACATATTTCTCTGAAATACAGCTTGTGAGAAGGCAGATTTTTCATTGGAAAAAACAAGTAAAAAAGCACACAGATACTTTTCTAAAAATAGAGAACTTGAGTTATGCCATTGAGATCAATGGAAATTCAGAGGAAAGCCTGAATAAGAAGTCTGGAAGTCGACCCTCTACCAGCTTACACAATTTTCAACAAATTGAGTTTTTACAAGCCGGTGGAAGCTCTAATTATATTGTCATAAAATCTCAGCACTGTTGAAATCTTATTTCTGAAGGCTCCCAAAGAAGTATCTATAAAGGATTTTCTTTGCCATTTTGTTCAGATAATGGACAATATACGAGGTGTCAGGTTAGAGAGACACGCCACGTCTATCACCTCTCTGTCAAGGAAGCCAATAACCAATTGACTGGCTTTTACCCAGTCATATTAAGGACCAAAGTCTCAAGCTCTGATTCTACCCACAGAAAAGGACAATTAAAGGTTGTATTTCATACAACAGTAAAAAGACCTATTACTAATGTTTATAAATATCTGAAGGGTGGGGGTCAAGTAGAAGGGGCCAGTCTCTTTTCAGTTCTGTCCCGTGATAGGATGAGAGGCCATGGTCATAAAATGGGACACAAGGAAGTTCCACCTCAACATGAGGAAAAACTTCTTTATTGTGAGGGTGATGGAGCCTGGAACAGGCTGCCCAGGGAGGTTGTGGAGTCTCCTCCTCTACAGATCTTCCAAACCTGCCTGGATCTGTTCCTGTGTGGCCTGCCCTGGGTGCTCCTGCTCTGGCAGGGGGCTGGACTCAATCTCCAGAGGTCCCTTCCAACCCCTAACATTCTATGGTTCTATGACTCCCCTTTTCAAGGAGGAAACAGGGTTTTAAAGGCCTTAATTCATGGGATGATCTAACTAGGTGTCTAAAGACAGCTGATAGAAACATCAGACTTTCTTCCATCTCGTACACTAGAAACACTCAACTTCAGTGCAGAAAATTTCAGGGAGGCGGGAAAAAAATTTCACTAGCTCACTGAGAACAGATGTTTTGTGGAGATAGTTCAGCTTTAGCAAACTTCTGCCAAAACACTGGGAATTTCCATCAGAAACACACCAATTTTCTGGCAGTTCACTTGATGCCTTTTGGCAAAACTGTCCTTCACAGTTCTACTGCTGGGGACAGCCCATGCACACAGACCCTCCCAGAGTAACACCGCCCAGTTTGTGGCCTCCGGCTGCCACACAGCTGGCTGGGCTTGCTCAGCTCTGCAGGCAGTAACTCAGGGTCCTGCAAGGAGGCAAAATGGGGAGGCCTCCAGGAGTCAGGGCAGCTGGCTACTCTGCTTCAGTTACCAAAATACTGAAAAAGGAAACCAGTTCAGTTCCCAGTTTGAACATTTCCCTGTGCTCAACCTTCCAATGAAATGGAAATTCCCACTCAAACAGATCTGTTCGAAGCCTGATGGCCTAACAGCTCACATCTCTAACACTTAAGCTATCAGGAAACCTTTATTACTAGTACTATCCACTGTGGCATCAGAAAGGCAGCACATTCACAACAACACAGCATCAAAGTAAAAAACATACAAGAGAGGTAACACCTGACGGGCATTTCTTGATCCCCCCAAAAGCTGCCACTATGGATGCCATCTTCAGACAGAAAATAATTCATTTCCAAAACTTGTTTTAGTTTGTGAAAAACATTAATATTCAATGGAAGCTTTTTCTTGTATGATTTTCCCACTTAAAAAAACAAACAAACAAAAAAAAAACCCAAAACCAACAAAAACCCAAAAACCCATGCATTTCTAGCCTGATCTACCCAAGAAAGTCCTTTAAAATTAGAACCAGACAGATTTTAGTTTCAGATGTGTTTTAGTGAAATGATATTAGACAGAAGAATTGCCTGCTATGGAGAAGGTAATCAGTATTCATTGCCAGCTGAAAGGTGTCGGCCAGGCTGACATGGTGACAATGTTGTATTTCCACAGATTGAGGTTGAATTCCAAAGCACAGCTCGGTAATGTAAAGCCGTGTATTCCTAAGGCTGCATTCTCACTCAAAACTGGTCAGACTAAATTTGTCTCTTGCCCAGCATCTTCAGATGCCTAACAAAAAAGCTCAGGAATTTAACAAACCAAAGCTTTTGTGGCACATTCTTTCACTGGCGTGGTTTCCTGACCAGAGGCAGTATCACAGAAGGGTTTGTTACAGCAGAGCCTGGGTGCAGAGTACACCTGTAATTTGGGCTTACATTGCTATTGCAAACATGAACTCTTCACACACAGTGGGAGCAGAGCCCGGCTGTTTGCCCTGAAGCTTACAATACATAGACAGGATTCAGTGAAACAAGTTTATATAAATAAGTACAAGTCATCCATCCACTTTAGCGTTCAACATTTGCATAACAGTATCTGGTTTTTGGCTCTCACACAGAGGATGGGGAAAGTACCACAACAGCAGGGCAGAGAACAGGCAGGTGCTGGAAATTTTAAAGGAAAAATCAAATGTTACATTTTGCTGATGACCAAGATTTTAATATATATTATTTACCTCTTTGTACTAATATATTTTAAAGACTAATCACTGAACAAGTAGCATGTAGCCAACCAAGAAGCATGTACAGGATAAGCATTACACCTTAACTACAAGGAGGTGAGTGCTGGGAGAGGAACAGCTTACTGAGAGGAAAAGTGAAGAGAGAAAGAATAAGCAAGAAGCAAGTTTTGAGGATATTCTATTCTAGTCTGGGGACAGCTGTGTTTAGACCCAAAAGAAATCACAGAATACCCCAACTCACTTCTAGTAATTCACATTGTCTGCCCCAGCTTGGGACCCTCACAGGCAAAGGGCAAGTGTCATCCTCCCTGCCTTAGTTACTCCCCAGTTGCATACAGCACCATGGGTGCTGGAAATGTGCAGTGCCAACCATCCTGGCCAGGTAGGATCAGGGTCTCTCCAAGGGCTGCAGCCTCTCCCAGCTGGGCATCAGCTTCCTTCACTATCTGTAGCTCCATCTTACCCACCTTGCTCCTGAATAACCCAGCAGCCACTTGGCATGCCACGTGCATGCACACTCATACCTGATGATGATTTATAATAAAAATCCTGCTCATCTTTTAAGTGCTACCATTTCATAATGTGCCAACGTACTTTATTTTTGGTAATAGCCCTTCACCTAACACAGTAAGCCAAGTGTACTCACTCAGTCCCTAGATACTGTTTAAATAGCATTCCTAGCAACAAGCATCCTTTGCCAGGAACACAGAGAAGCGCTACCTGCTCACCACACTCCTCCCCGCTTCACTGACAGGGTCACAAGGGTGCTGTGCACAGCATCCTGCTTACTGCATCAGCACCATGGCAGGATGGGTGGCAGAAGCAAAAAAGCCTCCTCTGGCATCTTGGTACACACTGGGGAGTGAAAGGCCAGCACCCTTGGTACAGTATCAATGCAGCAGGCGTTTCGCCTCCTCACTTAATATCCGATCGTGGTGTCCATTCAGCCCCCAAGCTCTATTTCCAGACTCTCTCCTCTCCCGTCTATCTGCCCATCTCTCTGCTAACGCAGGGTTTTGCCCTTTTTATTACGGTTCAGTTCAAAATAAACATGAAACTCCCCAGTATGTTTGACTCGTGATCAGCAATTTGTTTCATGTGACAAGACTGCTGCTCCCAGGCAGTCTCATTATCTACAGCAGAGATCAATGCAATATTCTACTTACCTGTGATAAGCTGCATCTTCAGGCCATAACAAAACCTATTTTATAAGGGATTTCTCGACATTGTCTATATATCTAGCAGGTATAGACCTCTCATAAAATTAAAGTAACCTTTATACTTCAACAATAAACCTAATATACAGTTGTACACACGTAATGCCATCATAGATTTCCTATCATTTATGGATTGCTCTCTCAGCTTGCTTTATTTTAGTAGGGATAACGTGCTTAGCTCTGTCCTGTATTTACCCAATGTCTGTAGCTTGAGCTGCATCATTGGATCCAAGAGGGTTCAATTTTCACATCCTGGATGGATAAAACCTTATCAAGCAAACTCCCATAGAAGTCCTGTCCTTTCTAGAAAACACCCTTAACTCCAAGTAGAGAGGAACTCATTGAAGTTGTAAAACACAAGTCTCAGCACCTTCAAGAAACTATATGGAAAAAAAGCCCCACTGCCTATAGAAATACTGTTTAGGAAAACAAACTTATCTATTGTCTAAATCCTACAATTTTGCTGAAGTGCTCTCAGAAGAGGTTTCCACATACTTTGGCATTCAGGAGTGGAAGTACTCAAAAGAAGGAAATTACACATTCTCTTTCCTTCCTTTTTTATAGAAGCTTCTCCACTTCAAATGGTAAATTGCTAATTTTTTTTTTAATTATTTTTTTATTATTATTTTTTTAAATTATTTTTTCAGTGAAAATGCCGGTGGAAAACTTCACAGGCACTTGCACAGGTGAAGTCAGAGAAGGCGGGGAACTGACTGTTGCCCAAGTCTCCAAATTCTGTCAATTCTGGCAGATTCTAATCCTGGAGGGACTGGACTGAAACCCACAAACAGTTAAACGGACTAGGAGAGCAAGTGACATCAGAGGAAAGGCTGAATTCAGGGAAGACTTAGCCCTGGGACCAGTGCAGTGCCTCTGTAGCAGAGAAGGTACCTGTCAGCACAGCCCGTCAGCCTCAGCAGAGGGGATGTAATAGCTGTTTTCTGGGGTGGGGAAGAACCCCCAAACTACTCAAGAGATGAAAAATATACTAGTTAAATAAGCTAGGGCTTATTTATACATCCATACAGCAAAGCAGCTTGGAAAACATGTTACTTTTGTCTGGTAATTAAGAAAAGCAGTTTTTACAACTCCAGCAAATTATCAGAGAATTTAAGGGCATACCTTTTAAATGTCAGCATTGTTCTACCACCCCCTGCATTTTAACAAAGCCACAGTGTAAAAAGGACTAATTAGTATGTTATGAAAAGGCACACATCCGAAGATGATATCTGATGCATTTCTGTACTGGAACTTGAAATTAATTACTTTGTGCTGAAGTTCAGATAGGTGTATTGAAAAAAAAATAAAAAGACTTGATTAACCTGCCTGCTTGTGAGTTCTTTAGGGGTCACTAGTAATATTGGTTTTGTTATTTTGATTGACATTTCACTTTCTCTTAAGTGCATTGTAATCTTGCTGTAAGGAAAAGTGAACTATATGGAATGTTTTACTTAAAAACTTCAAAGTATTTTCTAATTCTTTTCCCTTCACAACACATCTCTTGTTCTGTAAGCCTTTTTATAAGACAGAAATTAAAAACAGAAAAGATATAAGAGCATTCATAATGCATCATTTAGGTACTATGTTTAATTAATGTGAAGAAATTCATCATTTTATTCTGGATATCAACGTTTTATGCAACGTAAAATTTTCATCAAGCATGAAATTGGTGCCATGGCCTACAGAGCTCTGTTAGAAACTTGCTTCTGATGCCTTTTTGCACCACAAGTTAACTTACATGTTTCTTTTCATGCATGTGTGCTAGTTTATAAATAGACTTACTGGAAAGATAAAGTTGTAACCGGTATCATGAGAGCATATACATACTTATCAAATTACTTATTTGGGCAGAAAAGACAAATTGTGCTTTAAAAAGAAAAATAACATTGACAGATTTTCTAATGTGAAGGAAGTACAGTTAAATCGAACCATTTCCTATCTCATCCTATCCTAATAACCTGTCCTGGCCTTCTGAAATATTCATGAAAGAATAATGATTGCATTTATGGTCAAAATAAAATGCTGTTAATGAATATGATTTTATAGCTGTTCCTAATATTTTCCCATACCAATTCCCCATTTATTTGAATTGCACTTGGCTTCAGCTTGTTATTTCCCTCAGTGTTACCAGAAGGGCACATTTAAAGAGAAAATTATGTCATTAGGACCAAGATTAATCATAGGAATGCTGATTTTTTTTAGAATAAACAGAGAAAAAGAATTTTGGTGGAAAATGCATTATCTAACATTATGAACAGCCCGAGATCATGTTTATCCAAATCAGCAATGGGTATGGAACCACATTCATTAAACAGATTCCACAGGGAGCTCACAATAGTCCTGCCCTGACTCTCTCCACAGCTGGATTCTCAAGCTGCTGGCCAGCAGGGAAGGATCTTTTGTAGAGATTATCTGTCAGTAGCAAAATGATGTTTAACTCACAGCAAGACATTCAGACGTTACTGTGCACTGACTGCAGCAGACACCAAAGAATGACAACTTCCTCATCCCTTTGCCTTGTAATCTTGTGCTTTTAATTTTTAACACTTTAATGGTAGCCCTCTTCTACCCTTACTAGGAAGAGGCACCAGTTACCCACAGAGGCTTTGATGAGGTGCCTGGGGCCATCCGCTCAGATGCAATTGTGGTAAAAGGACTGAGTAAAAAGGAAAGTGAGGCAAACATGCAGCAGTATTCTCTTTGCTTTAAGCATTTTAGTTTGAATGAAAACTAAACAACATCCTCCTCCTCCCAAGAAAAAGTGGTACTTGAAATTTTAAAACCCTTGAGTGCTGCTGGGCTTGTCTGTACTGTAGTCCTCAAGCCCTGAAACCTTTTGAAGGTTTCTTGGCATTATAAATAGGAAAAATACTACATTAGTAGAACTCAATCTAGCCAAACTTTTTCAATTACTTCCTTTAAGTGTGGTCTTACTGCAAATGGGTTTGTTATTAAAAAAAGGGGAAATGTAAACTCCATTTATTTCCTCACAATAGTTTAATTGTAGCATTTGTGTATTAATTCCCAGAAAAACAATTTGCAGTTAAATGCATCTATGTAAAATAAATCTTGTATCGGACACATTATTATAAAAGAAGACAGTAATATTTTCCTTTTGACATTTTGCTCAGTCTTTCCTTCCATTAGAAACAGACAAAATTCAGGATGATCCTGAGGTTCTGCATTAAAACCAGAGCATCCTCAAACTCTTCCCCAGTGTAAGGTTTGTAACCTACAGCTAACACGGATGCACGAAGGATGCAGGGACTGTCATGATATCCCACCCTGTATCCTCAGAAACAATGTTTGCCTAGAGTGGGATCACCCTCAGAATACACAGATGATTCCTCCTGCACGGGATAAGCTTAGAAGGAAGAACCCTTCTTGATTAAACAGGTAACCTATATCCTTCTTTCTCTTACTTCTCATAGAGAATGAACAGTCAGACAAGAGTGGATTTTCTTCAAGCTAATCTCCACAGCATGACTTTGCAGATATATATATATTTCTAAGAGTAATATATGCTCCTCACTCATGTGAGTGATTTCAGCAAGGCTCCATTCATCGTCGTTGCCTGACAACTCAGTAAGACATAGCAAGTAACAAAACCCATCAATTTTCAATATCATGCAGGTTCACTCCAGCATCCCTTCCTAATTTTTAATGCATTCTACCCTTGAGCACAGCTATTTGCTATTACAGGTGAGGCTGCACAAGCATATGGTGAGTGGAGGCCCAGTGAGCTGGAACGTCTTGTTTCAGCTGATATTCTGCAGAACTGTTTGGCTATGGGAGCTCAGCAATATATTTTGATAGGCTTGACTATGCAGCTATAGATCTAGTTTGCTTCCCACTCAGATATTGTTCATGCTTCAGTTATGATGCACAAAATTAGCGATAAGCAATATTAAGCAGAGCACTCTGTATTGCAGTTCTGCCCAAGAGGGCTGATAACAGATCCAAGTCTCTTTATGCTTTTTGCCTTTACAGGAAGCTGAGTGACTGGTTCCCTGGGAAGCAGAAGCAGATATTCAGTATTCTGAGCTTTATGTTAATGCAGTGTCTGTCACATCCCTCTTGCACCTTCACCGGGAGCTTTCAAAGTCTTGGTAGAAATATGAAAATGGAAGACCTTTCTCCTAGCGCTTTTTCAGCTAGGCAGCTAAGATGCAGAAATAAGTAGCAAGGATATTTCAGCAGCTTGCCATCCATAAACAATGCATGATCTACAGAATACCACTGCTGATAGCAATTAGCATGTATTTATAATACAGCTATGAGCAACTGCATTCTTACCTGGTTATTGCAGGATATATAAATAACCTATCAGCTTGATGTGCTACAAGCTCACAGATTTCTTAATTTAATGCACGTTCAGTCCATTAGTAACAGGAAGAATCACATACAGCTATCCCATCTTTTACAGCATGCAGTTTAGAATACTGCTTAGGAGTCTACATCTTGGCTTTTCCACCCTTGTCCCATTCTAGCAGAAGCAGATTTTCCTCAAACTCTCTTAATAAGCTATCTTCCGTATCGATTGAATATGTTGTTTGCAGGCTTGGTGTTCCTTCCCCTTCATATTTAATTCACACGGCCTGATATTTTCTTTGAAAAGTCTAGAGGTTATACTGGTCCCCACGCTGCCCACCCCATGGTGCTGGTAGGCACCTTTGCTACACGAGCTCTTTGTCTGTAAACAGGCTGCCTTTGTGTTCCTTCCAAATGATTCAAGATCACATTAATAAAACTCTGAATCAAAACAGTATATCCAAAGAAGTGCAAAAAGACACTGATCCTTTGGCAATAAAAGTACACAAAATAATTCCAACATTCACCAAGAGCCACAGCAGGTGACAAAGGTTTTCTTGAACATTGCTTTTCCACCTTACATCTTTGACACTCTTGTAAATTTTGTCTTTAGGATCAATATTCTAAAGCTTCATGTATTTTTTTACTGTCATTTCTTAGTATTTTACTCTCCAGTTCGGGATTTATCAGGGCTAAAACTTTTTAGTTGGAAGAATTTGCTTTCAGCTCTAAAATTACTGGGCATTTCAGAGGGGAAAATCAAATACCCATTCAGTTAACAGACAGAATAATAAGGAACCTCAGAACAACATTATTTGTATCGCTGTGGCATAGATATGTTACATAAAATAAAGGAGGGTATCTGATTAAGGTGGAAGAATCTTTGTTACCTACACTTCAGCCTATGGCATGGCCTGGAAAACTATTTCTCATAATGTCAAAGGAGTTCATTTTCCAAACTCATCAAAACAATAACATCCAATGGAAGTATTTCCAATGGTTGCTTCACATCAGAGCACATCTGCCCTGTTGCAAATGAACATGGAACACCATCCCCTTCTGTGTGCACCTCTATCGACCCAGCAAACTACAAACTGTTGAATTCATCAGGGATGTAGAGCAAGAGCCTCTGCAAATGCAGGTATGTTGATGTACCATAAATGAATAACTAGTTCCTGCTAGGAAATGAAAACTACCTAAATCATTCAAGTGTACTCTTGAAGTCTCATAAAAATTTTGTGAGTCATCTGACTGATAAACTATGCAAATTAAGCCATATTGTTCTATTTAATCTTAATGACTGCCTGGAAAACTCAGAGAGTATTTTGTTTATCATCAAGAGAACAGCACACTCACATGAACGCCGGTAGCCTGTGTGGTTGGTTGTCCTGTCTCAGAGCCTCAGAAACTCATGTCAGTGTCACTGAAAAATCCTGAATTCCTGTACAAGGAAAAATGGACAAAACATTCATATCTTGGAATTAACTATTCAACTTTATTTTTCTTGATAGCCTCCTTAGTATTTTAGAGAAGGCAGTGTGCTAGGTGGGCTGTTACAACAGTATTATAGCAATGTCCACATCAGAACCAGTAGTTTAAAATGAACCACGACTCAAACCTGTCACAAGAGTGTAACCCAAAAAAACCAAACCAAACTATGAAAAAAAATGTTGGAATGGTTAGTATTATTTATATTATCTTATCTTTAAACTCTGTTCACCTTGTAAGCAAGCATCCTCTAATTTTCACCTGAATTAGCACCAGTCCCCCACCATGAGAGAACTGCATAGTCACTCATCTGAAACCCAAGCAAGAATTGTGAGAAACTCAAGAGCACCAAGCTCTGGGGATGTGCAGCCTATTGCCTTGTAAAAGCCTCTGGGGTTTCTTAAAAAGATATTAATGGGATCCAACAAGGGCCACTCTGATTATCCCATGCTGTTTCACAGAGGTAGCAATCAAACCATATAGAGATCATGAATCTGAAAGGCAGCTGACAAATCTAGAAGAGAAGTAGAATTTGCTAAGATTCAGAATGAAGATTTATGTGTCAGATGACTGACTGTATTTCAGCAGCTGTCATTTCTAGGAACATCAGTTGGAGATGATATTACTTACTGCTACCTATACAGAGCTCCATACATATTACAATGTATGTGTAGGCATTAAAGTCAGCAGCAAAAAAACAACCCAGAAGACAGAATGAAGGGAAGTAAGAGAGCAGGGAGGGCAGTTTCATATATGTAAACAAGGTGGGTTTTTTAAGATTTAATTTGAATACATATTGCTGGTGAAGGTTTGGGTTTACTTTTCCATTTCAGCTCACGAGTTCAATAATTTTACTCACGAGTTTCTATGTACTATTCTTGGGAATATATTTTAATTTTTTGAACAAGAGAGTCATGCTATCCTGAAGAAGTTACTAACTTAATTTATAGTAAACTTGTTACAAATAAATTCTGGAGTTGTTCTTGAGGGCCTTCCAGGAATTCCCTTCTGTCAGTGCAGCCTGTTGGCTTAGAGCCTCTCAACACCCAAAGTTTCTTTCTTCCCCAGAGAAACAATCATATATATTATTGAACATGCCATTGCAGAAATATTACATTATTTTGTCACTGCTTAATGGAATTCAAATATAATGTTACAAACAGATCGTAAATATCCATCTTGAAAAGACATTAAAAATTCAAAGAATACTAAATTACCCCATGCAGGTGATCTAAAGTGACTATAAATTAATAAACTTGAAGAAAGTTGAAATACAAAAGTTGTGAACAGGTAATTTAAACATCTGAAAACTTCTGTAAAACACTGGGAAAACAGACACAGTCTCTAATGTCACCATCTTACCTCATCTTTGCTGAGTACTACCATATGGTTTTATACAAAAAAATATATATCCAGAAGATTTCAGAGGGAATTACTTCTCTGCAGTCCTCATTTTTTTTTTTTCCTCAAATCATTCAGCTCTTTTGTAAGGTGCCACAACTCTGTAAACCCCATTCCTTTCCCAGTTTATACTGGATCGCTAAAAATGAGAAAATGGTTTCCTGGGCTAGAGGAAACCCAGCCTTCTCAGAAATTCCATGTGCTGGGGTTTGCTACAATTTTCATTTTGTCTTGAGTCTTGAAGATGCCAGTTCCTTGAGGGATCAAGCAATCAAAAACGGGACTCTCCCATTGATGCTTATTGAGAACACAGCAGCTACAAAAGCAGTAATTGTGACCATTTCATTATGGGTTTGGGTTTCTTATGGCAGTTGGCAGGCTTTGTTTTTGATGTAGTTCTACATACACAAAGGCAAACACAAGAACTGAATACAGGGGAACCTTTATCACGTCTACACTAAAAACTGGCACGTGTTACAATAAATAATTGTCACAGACTGTTGGTCATGAATAATGACCTTCCACTCATTGTGCCTTAAGATTCAATATACACAAGGAACTCCAAAGTGTTGCTCACAAGACTGTGCCCAGTGTTCCTTAGAGAGTTTAGCAATTCACATCCATTTCTTCCATGGTGACTAAGACAGATTTTTCTTACTGCAACAGCTTTCAACTTCAGATATAATTTTGGCCAGTTCCTAGCAGAATATCCTTGGTAAGCAAGGCATTCACACCCAGATTTTAAATCACTGTAAGGATTTAGCAGCATGCAATCCAGTGATTTTAGCAGACGATGGGGTGTTTGCTGTCAATACTCTGCCAAACCTTATGTATCGACGGGGCATTGGCATATAACCTGGATACACACAGACATTTAGCAGTAGCACTGTTGTAGCTCTATCAGTCTAAGAAACATGTGAGGCAAGGATAAAAGGCAGAGGTAGTTACTATTATTAGCCTGGGGGGGGCTAATATTTCCCTTGAGGGACGAAAAAATCTATATAGCTTTCAGGTATGTAAGGAATTCTTTAGGTCTCCTCTTCACAGAGACCGATTCCAAGAAGTCAAAGAAGCCAAGTGCAAACCCTATTTCTATCTGTAACAGTCAGCAAAGTTAAATACATGTCCCTTCTCTCAACAAACCCTGATTTGCAAGTTGCTTTCGGCTTTAGAAAAGTGATCTTCTGCAGTGCTGGAATATTTAAGACAGGGAGAGATTATTAGTTTGCATGCTGCCCAATAAATAATACTAAACTAACTGGATTAATGTCTCTGGGTAATATTCATTGGCCACGATGCCTTGTTATCCCAAACCCTGTGTGCTGAAACAGCAACCAAAGAATTACAACATTGTAGATCTACGACTCAACGGCTGTAAATACCTAACTGGTGCTCAGGGCAGAAAAACAACTAGGAAAGTAAAGGCAATCCAATCTGGCTTTATTTGACTCTACAATAATAGTAGCTATGATCAATGGTGATTATGAAGTATAAATAGAATGCAGATTTCTTATGAATGAATAAAAATCTGCAATCATTAAATTAACTAACACACTCATTTCACTCATCTTCGCTAGTCGTCAGCAAAAAGGAAATCTCACCGTTCCAAAATCTAAACCCTTTGCATTTCCAACTTTATCAATGTGCTTTGAAATATTTTTAATTGAAAGAAACTGATAGAATATAATGCAGCATTTATCTTGCTGCAGGTGACACAAGGCATATAGCAGAATGTTTTAACAAATGTTTTATTTAAAGACAGACTTGAAAAGTCTGTGGGAGTAATTGCCAGTTTGTCAGCTGAATCACTTTACCCTTTGGAAGAGCTTTTTGTCATTATATTAGATGATTCCAAATGTCAGTGCAGGCCAATTTATAGGATAACTGCACCTCGGTGTCACTGTATTCCATTAATGAATATTAAGATATTATTTTGGGACTTGTTTTTACAGAATTGTTATCCTTCCTACTTTGATGGGCATGCTGATAATAGATATGCATTGAAAATTTGTTTTTATTATAAAAAGAACCAAGATCTCTTTTTTTCCAATACTCCTTTATCTTCCATACTTTAAAAAACCCCATAAATAAAATAGTCTACTCCTTTGCCTCTTAGTAAGAGAAAATACTTACGTATAGTGTAGAAAAATCTTAATCCTGCCTGAGAACTTTTATTTAACTTAATGGGATTGTCCAAATGGAGCAGCTGGCAGAAGTGGACCCTTTGTGCTCAATATGAAGTATTGACACAACAGATTCTACACCAGCACATGGCCAAAAAGCAGACTATATGGACAGCATTCCTAATTACTGTAAATCTGGTATTTTTAAAATGCTCACATTCCCTTGAAAGAGAAAGACATTCTGCTTACATTTAACAGACTGACATGTACTCATCCTCAAAATGTCCACTAGCCATTTTTGAACACGAGAATAAAATATTCTCAAGGATGTTGGTTGAGTTCTTTCATTTCACTGAGCAAAAATGTAAAAGATTTACTGGACCAATTAAAATACTATGAGCTTCATTTTTATCTGTATATATCTTGATTATTCACCTATCTGCTACAGGAAGAAAATGTGTGTGAGACTGAGTTGCAGAGATATCTGTAGGAGATACTGCATCTTGTATTTTCTGTAGGAGGGAAGCAGTTGGGAGATGAGCAAGAAATATATGAATCATCTTACGACTACAATCTATATAAGACTTCCTCCTCACAGGAAATAAAGTTACCTGACTAACCAGGAGCGTGGGTTTCTGACAAGTTTGCACAGTTTGTTTGAAGAATCCTCATATTTTTAAACCTCTGTAAGAACATTTTTTCTAAATATATTCTAAGAAGCGAGATGAAGAAAATTAAAAGTGGAGAATTAAAAATGACAAAAAGTTGAAATTTGTCTTTGCAATGAGACCTACACTTTTCAAATCAGAGCTATAGTTTGAAACAAAACTTCAGCAAAGTTGCCCTTGGGTTCTGATTAGCTTAGAGCTAAACCAGCTCAGGACCTTTCCAGGATCAAGTGCATAGCTTTACTAGGAAGGATTTCAATTCTTGCAAGTCACCACTGTTTTCAATATCATATATTTATTTTAACTATAGTTTTGTCTTTGCTACCTCAGTTTTATACAGTCTTCAGTACATTAAGAACAGGTAAGTGCTATAGAAAGAATAATGGCACAAGAAATCCACTTTTGGTAGCAAAATGAACCAGCAGCTTAGCTCTGGATGCTAACAGTGGAGTTATAATCTCTCCCATGCAGCTTCTGCCCAATGATTTTTAGATGTTTCTTTATTATCAAGGGATTAATTTACCATGAGTCAGTGCTTACACTAGACACTGAAATGTTGTTTCCAATTTATAGGCAAGTTGAATTGTTCAACCTGAGACCAAACCCTGTTTACAAATGTGTTAAAACCTTCTTCCAAAGACAATTAAGCATTTTTGAAAACAGGACTCCTCAGTTAGCAATGAATCTCTATTTAAAAGACAACAAAGCTGAAGAATTTTTACTTTAGGGCCAAGATTCTTTGTACTTTCAAGAGAAAAGCAAGTCTTGATTAAGGACAGGTACTAAGGAGTCCCTGATGAAACACAAGTATTAAGGAGTCCCTGATTCTCTATCTTAAGGAAGAAAAGTAAGAAGAGAAAAGTAAAAGAAAACAGAGCAGCACAGCCTCTCAGCTTCCCTCACTTGGAATACTTTAATGAAGAGAACAGGGAGGAAAAAAAAAGTGCAAAAGCATTATTCAGCATGTTTAAGGCCCTTCTTACAACTATTACATTTAATAAATGCTTTAACAAATAAAGATTTTTATTTACTTATTTATTTAAAATCCACCAGAATCAAGAACTGTGTAACTAAAGCTTCTGATCAAAAAACCATTTTTGGTAATGTTCAAGTACCCACTTCTTCCCCGGGTTAACAGGAGGCATGCTAACAAGCTTTTTTAGCCAGTCCTCTGAATTTCTGTTTGTCAGCTCAGTTCTGGACTTCTGCTGACAACAGCAAAATCATTACATTTCTACCTAGTGTAGGTTCCAGTTGCAAACGTCAAATGAATATTGATTTCCTTTTACAACTGGAAAAGCTTTAAGAGACACAGAAATAGTAATTCCTGGTAGATAAACTTGGAGTTGGGACAAAGAGCTAATGTTGTGTTATTGTTAGTGCTGCTGGAAATGAGAACTGGAAAAGAGCTGGATAAGCAAGTGATTCACAGTGCTCTTTTACCTGTTCATACATGGGTTGAAATCATTTGGGTGGTACCTAAAGTGAAATCTTTTTTGTAGAGTTCCTGCATCTCAAAAATACTCCAGAATAATGCATGACAGGCAGGTCTGTCCAGCAGGAGCAAATTAGAACTGGAAGTAGGTTGCAGACCAGATGAATGCATTTGCTTTGATTGATTATCTCCATCCTAAAACAAATACAGTCACTCAAAATAGACCTTTATCTCGGGGTTCAGAGGTTCTACAAGGTATTTTTACCTTGTTTTCACTTGTTCCTGCATCAGAGCAAAAACACAAGGAAAAAAAAAATTACATAGGGTACTTTAAGGTCCCAGAAATTCTGGTGATATCAGAATTTTGGCTTTCATAGAAGAAAAAAAAAAAAAAAAAAAGTTTTTGATTCCTTGTGGTTGTAAAAGACTGAATTCTCACATAACCCTACCTCAGTTTTCTATCTACAGAAAATCTCCAAATGCTTTGATTGCTTTTCAAGAGAAACTAGAAAAAACTGATAAGGATACTCTTCCTTAGTCAAAACTACCTCTGTGCTTTCTACTTAGTGAGAAAAACCTATGAAATTTAAGGTAACACATCTGGGTGTCTTTTTAACACAGGTTGGTGATTAACCTACGTATCAGACAACACTAGACAAAGAGCACCTGATGATTCATGAAAGAACTGCACAATTATGGGAATAAGACATCTGTCTTCTGCAGTCTTCTTAAGAGGAAAGGCAGGAATTTTCTCCCAAGGCCAATCCATATGCTTTTATATTCCAAAACCTCCCTTCTTTAGGCCTTTCTCTGGCTGCCTTTACTCATCCTTTTAAACACAGCTAATATTCCTTGACATGAAACTTTACAATTGAGGTCATTATTCTTAGATCATGGGAGAATCAAGCCCTTCTCTAAGGAAAAGTTCTGCTACTTAATCAAACAAGCCACAGGTAACTAGGAGAGTGTTTAGGTGGCTCATTTATCTTAAGTGTTATCTAGTTAATCAGGACTCTTGGGGTCTATTTCTAACTCAACTGCTGACTTCATAGATCATTTTGAACAACTTCAAAATCAGTAATGGCTGATTTTGGGGCCCTCAACAGGTGGTGTAAGGCTTTCTGATTTAAATACATCAAGCTTGTGCTTACAATGTAGCAGAACTTTTCTCTATAGTCCTAGAAGTACTGTAATTCTAATAAACTTAAAATAATAGATTTAACACTACTTGACTTATTTTTATTTTCAATAAAGGACAAATCAATTTTCTATGGAATTAAAAGAGGCTATGTAAATGGAGTTGAATATTATTTCTAGAAGACAGGAGACTTATTGGGTTTAATTTCTTGATTGCCTGTTTGACAAACCTGCTGAGCCCACCAGGACATTTGTCTCTTCTCTTTAAGATGTTGCACTGAATATTCTAAAAATCAAATTCAAGGAACCAGAATCTAGAAGCATCCCAAAACCTGTATTTCCTCCCAGCCAAAGACACCGTTTAATCGAAGTGCGGGAAGCTTTGTGCAAGCGTTGCAGGCACTACAGCTCCTCTGCGTACCCGGCCTCCACAGACTTTTTATGCAACTCCTTGGGGATGCGTGTTCTTTTGTACCATCTGGTCCAGGCTCCAGAGAAGAACTAAACAAGAACTGTTTGGTCCTGAGACTTCTCTAGCTCCTTTAGGGAGCACATAAGAAGAAAAATCAGAAAGCTTATGCTGAGATTAGAGGGGAAGAAGTGAAATATGGGTGGGTGGGGGAATAAGGATACATATGCTTGAAAATATTGTAGCTTTACTGATTTAAAAAGGAATCCTGATTGTTGGTAAAGACAGGACATCAACATGCTAGAATAAAATATGTGAAATGTCCGCTGATGTCACCTAAACAAATTGACATTCGGTCACCTAAGCAGCCTTATTTTCAGAGTGACTGTGCAACTTCACTTCTCATTCGTATCAGTTGGATTTAGAGGTACCACGTCATTCAAATAATGAAATAAAATAAGTAATACATTTTTATCAGTCTTATAAAGCTGTAGACTGATGTCTGAAGCTGAGCAAATAAAAAAATAATAAAAGCACTGCACCAACCAGATGTGGAGCACGCAGCTGGCCCTGCTGCACTAGCGTGTTCTACCTGTAAAGATTCCTGTCTTCTGACTTTATGGCACAAATCCCTTCATCGGTGTAATTTACTCTTTTCTTTAACAGACTAACAGATCTCAAGCTTTTCTATTAGTTTATTGCTCACAAGCACAGCCTGGGGCTGCATCAGCACTGAGTTTCTTTTAACGTGACAGAATGCACACATCTAAACATCAGTACGTGAGCCTTAAAGTTTGCTTTATTTTGCTCAGAGAGTGTGGGAAATACAAAGGAGGAAGAAAAAGCAACAAAGTGCTCTCCTCACTTGTCTGTCACTGATCCGTACAACACAAGAGGAGCAGTACACAAAGGGCTAAATTCAGCCATATATCTCTCTCCCTCTTTAAGTTTTGTTACTCTGCTCATTCAAATAAAGACTAGAATAGTGTTATGACAGAAACAACGTATTCATCACCAAAATACAGTGAAGATTTAAATGCCTGCAAAGAACAGACCTATAATTGATTTCAACATGTGTCAAAGACCTTCAACAGCTTCAGCAGAGCCAGGATGAGAGTTTCACCAAATGATGGTATTCCAAACAACACAGTAATATTTTCCAAAGCAAAGCTATTTACCCATGAATTTACTCTCCTTTTTATTCACAGGAATAACCCAGGGGTTTCACTGAATATAGTTTTCTGAGGATCTGATGGTAGGACCAAGTCTTAGTGCTTTTGCAGGTCACTGCTTTTTCCCCCTCAGCAGCAGTGCTGAGAGCAGCCCAGACCATCAGCTGCAGGGCCAGCAAGTGGCTGGAAGCAAATAAATCTTTACTGTCTATTCACTATGTATTGGCAAATAACTTCAACCCAGATATTCCAAACAAAAAACTGTGGTTTGGGATTTAGCTGTTGCTGTCCTGTGAAAGAGAAAAGTGCTCCAATGTTTAGTGGTATCTGACAATAGCAACACCTGAAGACACAGGCATTATTGCAAATTACTTGGGAAAAATTAATTATCTTCCTATCAAAGAATGGAACTGCAATTACTAGCCACTTTAATTTAAGGATCCAGCTGTTCCTACTTGCAGAAGGACTGCAGTATTATCATTTCAAAGTTATATTGGAAGGTCAGATGTGAGAATTCAAAGTGCAATCTCACAAGTGTCAAAACAATCCTTCACCGTTCAAATTTTCTAGGAATCTACAAATACCATCAGCTTCAGGTCCCATCCAGAATCCCAGAAACAACTAAGTAACTTCTTCACATTCCCACCATAAAGAAGACATCTCTTAAAAGCACCAAAACCTGGTTATGGGTAAATGAAGCAAAATATGTAAATGAAACCTGGCTCATTCTTTCCCAAAGTGTCAGTTCAGTAGCTGATGATCACAAAGAGCGACTTGCTACTGGAGCTTCAAGCAGCAGATATCAGATAGAAAAAAAACCCCAAACAACAAAAACCAAAAAACCAACAGCTATTATATAGAATGACCTCCAAAAGCCTAGCAAACACTGACCACAGTCACTCAGAAAGTCTGAGTATGGAAAATCCCTGATTATGTGACAATAAAGACAAATAATATCTCTGTCTATTCAGACAGGGCTTAGGACCACAAGAGGTGCCAGATGTAATACCCAGTAAGCAAGACTTTGGACAATGAAATTTCTAGTCTGTGAGGAATTTCAAGATGCTAACTTTTGAGGGGTCCAAAATGGAATGAATATAAGTAATGAAAACAGTCAGTAATACTGAAGCAAGTTACACAGATTTTGGTGAAAATGCTTCATTTTGAGCTGTTGATATTATTAATTTCAAAATACTGAGTTTGAAATTTAACAGCTCACTTTGTATGCATTATTGAGGAAATTAAAAGGTCAAGAGTAGAATGCTATTTTAATAATTTAGATTTTGACAAAATGCCAAATTTCCTCCTGGGCTTTTGTTTACATTGACACTGTACATGATCTTCAAATATCTACTGCATATTCTAATGTTTTCAGAATTTATCTTTTCATCCTATACTTTTGTGCATGATAATTGCATATTTTAGTTGTTTGTTTATTCCTTAGAAGAGGGAACAAAGAGGCTTGCAGTGCAGCATCCTAGTTCTGCAAAGTGGAAGAACTGTTTTGACAGCAAAGGCTTCTCTGTCATTAACAGGAGGCAGGGGGAGGACACTCACCAAGACTTGATCTAAAGACAGAACTCCCCTTCCTTAGAGCAAGAAGACCAAACAAAATGCATCAGCTTCCAAGTGCACATGCAAGTCAGTTAGTCTGTCTATCTAATCTATCTGTCTATCTCATCTATCTCATTTCATTAATTTCCTGCAGGCTCTGATACATTTAGGTGATGCCATTCCTTCACCACATACCAGTCCAGCTAGCACACATGACAACATACAACCAGCATATGCTACATGTATTGTTTAATTATATTATTCTGAGAATGACTGAAGCCTTAGTCCCACTTGATAACTTTCTCTTATCATCTGGCAGCAAATGTCACAGGGCCCTGGTCTCCAGGCACTTGGAGGGAACACCATTCGTGCTCCTCTGCATTCTTACTTGCAGGTCTTCTGTGAACAGCATCATCATTAGCAGTGTTCTAAAAAAAGCCATGTTTAAAAAAGAAAGTGGTCATTTAAAAAACAGACTTTAAAGGCTGATCTAAAAGAGCAGCATTAATGCTTAGGTAACAGGGCCTAAAGCCAAGGTGGAGGGGACAGAACCAGAGCAAGGGTGCACTTCTCTCCTTAAAGGGTATTTATTCATAGCTGCATTTTTTACTCCTATAAGTCCATATGATGTTGGTCATACTCCAGTCCAAGGTTGTCACACTTTCTATGTCTCATGGATTCTTTAATTTGGATTTATGCTAAGCATTGCTGCCAGCGCAGAGGATACTAATGACGTAGTTAATGTATACAGAAAACAGAATTTAGGCAAAGGAGGAAGTTTTACTGGTTTGTCTGTTTCCAGTTTATCACATTATCAAGCTGTTAAAAGTTGCCCTAAGCAGTAGATACTCTAGTTCTAATTTAATCTGTAGAAACACTATTGCTTGACTTATTTAGCTCCCATTACGTATATGCTAAAAATAGGACGAAATAAGTACAAATAAAAGAAAAAAAAAAATCACTATGTAGAGGAGGGCCAACTAGAAGTTGAAAAGAGAATGAAGAGGAAGAAATTATGTTGGGGAATGTAAATTAGTTTAGTAAAGGGCAAAAGCAGCCACAACAAATGCTGGTAGCATGCCCTGGGGAGAAAGAAGCCAAGGGGTTTTCTTGGGGGAGCAAGACTGGAGTGCAAGAGAATCACAACTGAGTGAAGTCACAATCTCTAGTGACTCTGAAGGTTTGGACAATCAAAAGTTGGTCAGTCAAAAAAAGGAAACAATATCTCTATGATGACTACCAAGGCTCCTCGCCTCAATGTTTAGGTTAAAGAACTGTACCCAAGAGAGGATACGCTGTGAAATCTGCATTTCTAGACTGACACTCAAAATTTGGAAGAAAGCATTTTAAATGATTTGTAAGAAGAAAGCAATAAATGATGCCACAGTCACTTGAGTCATAGGAAAATCAGTAAGATGAGGAAATTATAATCACTATAATTAAGTGAATGCTTAATTAGTGCATTTTGTTAATAACAAGGCATGTCTGCAATGGCACCCTAAGGCAAAAGAGAACTCCTCACACGTTGGTGGCCACTGCTCACTGAGGCACAGATGGCCACAGGGTATATAGGGAAAAGCCCCACAGAAAGGGCTTAGGTGAGCAACAGCTTCTCTCCCGACATCATTATTTGCTGGTCAACAGCACCTCAGCAACCCTACTATGGAGCAAGACCACACTGCAGTAGGTGTTATCCACAACTCACAACAAAATCATACCACCTTCCTCATGAGAGCTGAGCCGTGTCCTCTCCTGCAGCCATGCAGGACTGCTAATGGGGCCAGATGTAAAGTCAAGGGTCAAAGTATATCCACGCAAAGGGGAATAAAAGATCACGTATATGCAGTATGTGCATTGTCTTCTGATATAACTCTCCATGTAGCCTTTGTCACACTGATGAGGCACGGTGTGCTACATGTGTCTCTTTAGGTGTTAAGACACTAATTACATCAATATGCTACATTAATATGGTTCATGATGGAAGGAGACTAATAGATAAAAAGTAGTGATGTGCACTTTGAGGAATCAATTGCTGGGAATTAGACTCTTATTTTCAGTGTAGGAGCAAATTTATTTCATTTTGAGAAGGTCTGAGGATTAAGGATGGAAAAGCAAAGACATTTTTCTCTTCTGGTGAAAGGTGAAGGACATACATTCCTGACCAGCAAAGCTGAAAAGAGCTGAAGCATCACTTGCTGGAAGATCCGCTGAAATAGACAGGGAAACTTAATTCTGGTTGCAGAACTTTGGCCCCCAAAACATATTATAAATCGATGACTGATTACAAAATAAGTCAGTCCTTTATTTGTCAGGAACTGCCAAACTGAGAACAGGATATTATCATGCTAAAAACTTTAAATCAGTTTTATTTCTCTCTGACAGCACAAGTGTTCATTTGAGATTTAAATGATTTTCTAAAGACAGATGAAAAACAACTACCATAAAAAAGCTGCAGTCACAGTTAGAACAAAACTTTCATTGTTTTTCTACCCAACCAGAAATCTCCTGAACTTGATCTTCTCACTAACCCTTGATGATAACATGATAGGTTATCACAAGTGTTCCCTTTTTTCTATCAAGCGTAAAATTCAGAAGCCTCATCTGAAAATCAGATTAGGTCTAAATTTTGAGCATTCAGAGTTCCCTTCTCTTACACGTCATAGTGTTGGGAAAACATCTATGACCACCTTAAAGGAATTAGACCCTGTATCATATATTTACGTAGTCAAGAGTACAGGAAAATGAGTGACAAAGGGACATATTCACAAAGTTCACCTTCATGCTAATGAAGTCATGCCTCAAACACTGATTCAGCCTCATCCAATGAGAGATTTCACAATTCCTGCCACTCAATGCTACTTATTGCCTAGCAATGGAATAAACCCACGTACAGTTAGGAAAGGTTATGTTTAATATTTCGGTATATGCCCAACCAGTCAGAAATCATTAACTCATTTGCTCATGAATACTTGTCTGCTCTGAGCTCTATTTTAAACTTGTCTGCATTAGGACGTATTTTTAGTTCTGCTTTATTTCTGTGGAGAGTGTAAGAAGCAGAACATTTTATCTTCTGTTCATAAAGGAGATATAAATCATCCCATTCTAAAAAGGTGGAGCAATTTTAGCTCTAGTTCTTTTGCAATCAATTTGATCTAACCTAAAAACGAGGCCTCATCCTGCTCCTAAGGTGGTTCTCCTTATGGAACTTGAAGCATCCTAAGTGTCGAGCAATTTCCTTGCACTAAGAGAAATAAGGTTCTTTTACTCGAATTATTGCTCTGCTGTAGAAAACAGGAGCATGAAGACAAAAAGTCAGGAGCTGCATTATGCTGGAATAACCCACTTGCAAAGAGATTATCTGTTCTTACTCACGACCCAGCTTGCTGCACCAGTTCACACGGGCTCTGCTTTGCTCAGCTGCTTACACACAGGTGCTACTACTACAAGTGTCAAAGTAACACCAGGAAATTACCCAGGACCTTCAGAATAGAACTCCTTGCTGAACTTGGAGCTGGAGAGTTTGAGACTGACCAATAAATATCAATCATGGTAGTTTGACAAGAGAATTTCATTCTCCATTGAGTGTGACTAGAATAACTAATCTGGGTTCTGGGAATGCACTGTGCTTTCAAAATCAGGCCAGTCGATGCTCTGACTTATTGCTGTCGCCAACAGAAAATCATCTTATGGCACTACATCATAAATAAATTCTGGACTTTACATTTGTTTTCATTTTGACACTGATTGCACTTAAACATGTTAATTATCAGAATAACGATTATTTTTTTTTTCCCCATAGAAAAGAAGGCAAAGAGTATCAAGATTTGTGGGAAGAAAATACTTTGAAAAGAGCAAGAGTCATTTGAAAGAATACACAATTTTTTAAGAAAAAAAAAATAACCAGAGTAGAGGGCTCCCTTTATATAATTATAAAATTATTGTTGGTATGACTGATTTAATTTGAATAGCATTCCCTGGGGAAATATACTGTGCTATCAACTTGAAATGATTATGATTATTTGGCCTTCAGCAGTAGTGGGATAGTCAGGAGCGGAGCTGGATGGCAGTAAGCCCACAGCTACACCTAATGAAACGAAGCCCATCTGCAGCTCTGACAGGAGGAAATACCAGGGAACGAGCTCATCTCCGAGCAACTCATTCCATGCCCGATGCCAGCAGAGTCTCCAGGCACCCACAGGCTATATCCCAAGATCCTTCCTCGGCCCTTCTGAAGAATTAAGGGAATCTTGATCACAGACTGAAAACCAAGAGGGGCAGATGTTATGTTTAAAAATATTAATATATAGGGGTGGCTGACTCACTGCCTTGTTGATTTGGCAGGAGATGCTGAAAGGGGTCTTCTGTGAGCCTGGACTGCAAGAGTATGAGGTGGCCCTCACTGAGTCATTTCTCCTTACAAACAGAGACAGTCAAATATGAAAACTGATATTTTCATGGTAAGTTAAATGGAGTGGAACTTCATCAAGCCGGTGGTAACTGCTTTAAACTGATCAGCCGGCTAATTTCATACCCTGCAACATTTGTGGGGGAAGGTTTAGCTGTGTCTTGATCTGACATAAAATAGGGGAAAAGCCCCAGAGAGCTGGTTCTGGTGGGACTTCTGCTCCAGAGAACAAACCCTCAGTGGTGATTTAGAATATGGGCTTTTACATTATATTGACAGTTTGCACAATGTTTCTCTGATGCTCTTGACTAAGAATCCAGCGAGCAGATGAAAACACAAACCTCTGCCTTTGTCAGATTTGCTGGCACTCTACCGTGGGAGGTCAAAGCAGATGCTTAGAAGGCAAAAAGAGTCAGTATGTAGCCAACTGGTAGTTTGAGACAAAGGAGCAGCCTGCCTGAGGTCAGGGAAGGAAGGAAAAAACCTGATAGAAAAAGGAAACAAAAGAATCTCTAAACATATGCTGGTCAGGAGTACAATTTGCCATTCCTCTCCATGTAGACTAAGCTACACTTTGCTTTCACAATTCAGCTACCCTCCAAGGGTAAAGAGCTGCCTGTCCAGAGCCTCTGAACCATCTCTGCCCTTGATTTTGTTAATGGTAGCAAACTGGAGGTCAGTATGGCTTCCCCGTTGACTGCTGTCTCTATAAAATGCCCCTTCCTCAAGGAAAAAGTAATAATGCCAGAAGTAGTAAATGGGTTATTTTCCATGTAATAGCAGAATAGTGTTCAGACCAAAGAAAGCAGTTTTTCCTCCTTCCACACAAGGCAAAAGAGGTCTGTGCAAAAATAATCCCCAATGTCACAGGATAAGAGGTATACATAGTCTAAGAATGACTTAAGCTTTCCTGGGGACTTCATCCTAGGACATAAAATGATGTATTAAACTTGTGCTGGACCTGTGCAGCAGCCAGTTTCCTTCAGGCTCTTAGGAAGCAACTGGGCCCGATACATTAGCTGCTTATTGTTCAGCTTTTTCATTTTCAGAAAGCTGGTTCCCAATTCTCCTCTCCTGGAATGAGGTGCCATGAAGAAACACAATACAAACCAGAAAGTACAACTGGGGTTAGT
>JANHGN010015013.1:35223-75990 GCA_024605025.1 Megaceryle maxima | reverse complement strand
GATAAGTCAAGAACAAAAAATCAAACAACAGCACCCGTTGTATCCATCTCAACTAAAAAAAAAAAAAAAATGGAATGAACAAAATAAAAAAAAAAAAAAAAAAAAAAAAAAAAGAGTAAATCTAGAGACACACAGGACAAAATAACAGGAATTCTGGCATTACAAGTGTTCTCTCTTTAAATGAGCTACTTGCAATACAAATATGAGCCACTTTTTCATTGCAAAACAAGCCAATAGCTGCCATTATCTTACAACTGTTAAATTAAGGAAATCTGTAATGCTCAGGGAAGTCCCCTTTTTACTGTTGATAATTAAGGATACTAAATGAATGCCTACCTATTCTGAGAGTAACAGCTAATTCTGAAAGAGGTGTAAAAAAATTTAATTCTCAATGTTCTTAAATCCCTTATTATAAAATTAATAATAATCAGATAAAGGTAAATGATTCAATGACTCAGTTTGCATTTCAAAATACGAAAATTGTAGAGCAGGGCTTTTGGGATCTGATATTAGGATTAGCTCTTTAAAAAGAAAGCTCTGGAGAAAACTTGAAGAAGGTTTTTTATTTTTGTTAGTACGGTACCTTTGCATCCAGTTTTCTACAGAACAGTCAGGAAAAGATGTGGCAAAAATATTTCAAGATATTTCAGAAGGGATAGATTAGACTCCTTCCTACTTTCCTTTTAATTGATTTATAATGAGCTGTGGAATGGCACAGGAAACTCCCTGCTGCAACTTGTTCCCGGCATCTCAACTGCACTGCATGACTTGAATTCTTTTTTTCCAAGAAGAAGGCTGCTGCTGGGCTTACATAAAGTGTTCAGCACTCACTCTCTACTCCTGGACTTCAGAGAAGGTTCCTTATCTTCTTCAAATATAAGTGTTTTCTTACATGTCACAGAAGTTCCATTTGGATTTGTTGCCTCTTGTTCACAAACTTCATATGAGTATCAGTGATCAGCAAGAATTAAAGTGCTGTTGAGATTCTCATGTAGTCTTTTTTATGTGGAGATGCTAGTAAGAATGTTTTTAATATGAACTTACAGTTGGGGAAGGAAAGGTGGGCAGACCAAGCTATCACTGATTGTTTGATACTTGCTAAGAGAAAAAAAGTAGCCTTTGGGTAAGGTGTAATTCAGAGAAAACACACTTGATGTGGCTATAAAGTGATGCATCAACAGCAATTTTGTCATTTAGATGCAAAATAAAAAAAAATAAATTGAAACTCACTGTTAATATTCTTTGCTTTAGTCAGCTGACCTTCTGCATATCGGTGATACAGTTCATACGTGGAAAAAAGACGCGTGGAAATTGAATCAGCCAATGCTGCTGGAATGAGAAAGGTTTTGCTGACTACTCCAAACTACAGACACTGACAAGAAACAGCAATGGGAAATTTGTTCCAGCCTTTCATCTAACCATGAAGCAACTGTATTTAAGAATATTATGATAAGTGGAAAGCAAAATAAGAGGCATTTGTAAATAAAACAGAAAACCAGAGTTACAAGGGATAAAAATATGCAAAATGTGACACTGAAGATTTTTTTGAACGCTTCCTTTGGACATATCCAAATCTTAGGGCAGCTTAGTTTTTCACATTTCTTTGATGGTTTTCCAGGCTGATGACCATTTTACAGCATCTGCAGTTGTATCATCACAGCACACCACCATAAATGCTGTTCCTTTCTGCACAGTGAGGCTGCATTACAGAAGGAATGAAGAATGAAAACAGACCTTTTGTTTCTCTTCTTCCGAAAAATAAACATCAGGAAAACTAAAAATTGGTTTATTTCATTGTCAGTGTTTTTTGATTAGTTGGTCATTTGTGGGGTTTTTTTTCCTTTATCTAAGGGACCTGGTGAACTCAGCAAAGGCTGTTTAAATGACAACGTGACATTTATGTCATTCACATCATAATGACTATTAAAAGCAATATACCTGACTTAAAAGTCTGAATGCTGAAACTGATGGCTCCCTGCACTCCTCGGTACCTTCCTCTATGAAGAGAAGCTACAAGACTAAATACAGCCAGGTTGTCCTCTGCCCTTTCATTGAAACAAAACCCTGGTTCAGAAACTTCTTGGTTTATGACCAACATGCATCTGTGGAAAATTTCCCCTGGTGTTTTCAGGCTCTGCATATTTAGCCAATAGGTGTGATCCAGGTTTTCCAAGCCCACACGACAAGGGCACTGGTTCTCTGTGTAGTGCCTGTGCCCTCACTGACTTAAAATAACCCTGAAAATGCTCCTTCCTCCCCATCTCCACAGTTATTTACAATACTTTTCAGCCATGGATTCCTGTACCACGGTTTTATTCAGTCTACCTTTTAACTCAATGTCTTAGACACCTTATTTGTGGAGGGGAGGAAAAAAAAAAGACAAAAAAAAAAGGACAAGAAAAAAAAAAGAAGGGAAATCAAAACTTTCAGATAGCTCAGCCTTCCAAAGTGCCATGACACAGTGCAACACGATTTTAAAAAATACACAGCCAGCCAACTCCCAGCCAGCTCCTTTTGCAAAGATAGAACTTAAGCAAATGAGTGCAAAACGGTCTCTGACCAGAAGTGAAATCCTTTGAGCTTGAGCAATTTGAAACACTGAACTGCCCGGAAGGAAGTTCACAAGCCTTATTTAGCACCTAAAATAATACTAATAATAATCATCATCATCACTATTAATGAAGATAGATGTATATGAGGCTTTCCAACTTCAGGTGACTCAAGACCCCCTCCCCCATTCATTACAGTGACGTATTTTTGTCCTCCTAGCTACTGACGGTTGTCTAAATTATCATGCAACAAGTTATCCTGGAACTGTTAGGTTGATTCATGTAGAGGAAGGATAATTTTTTATGTTGTGGCATCTTTGTTGATATTAAGGTGTAACCTGGCTTATTACATGCTGGAGGTTCTGAAGCAAGACACTTAAGACGTTTAGGTGACGATTAAGACAGTAATAGACCAAAAAGTGAGATTTCTTTCTTAGTGAAAGTAAAAAAGGTAAGCAACGATGAAGTAGGAGAACATGACTATTACTACTGAGGAAATAAATAAGGAGGGCTTCTTCTACATGATTGAGCCTGTTCTTGAGAGCAGAGCACCATGTCTCCCATAGCTCACTACCAGCCACTAGCAATTAGGTAGTGACAGGCCCCAAAATACGGATATTTCTACAAGCAAGAGTAACATCAAAACAGTTTTCAGGGAAAAAAATGTCAATACCTCATATAGTCTGAAAGGTATTTCACCTAGTTCTCTCTAGCCCTCAGGGCAGGTTTTATCCACTGATACATCAAGTAACCTAAAAGCATGACGTGGTAGGTTGATAAACTGGTGGGCAGCCTTGTGAGAAAGAAAAACCAACCAGGTGTACAGGCGGATGATGGAAAACTTTAGGATCTACTGCAAGGAAGAAACATGGATTAAGCCCAGATGACAGAACCCTGAACAGGAGATGCAGCAGGGGTACCACTGAGTGATGGTCCTCTCAAAATATATTTGGGACAGAACTAGACTACCCATTCCTGAGTAGACAGATCATGTCTTCACTGTATTATTGAATCATAAAGTTGCACAAACGATGCCGACATACGTAAACGGAGGTAGACAGTAAAAGTTAAACTGAGTTTATTCAAATAATATGAAAGCCTGAGTACATAAAGGTCTATAAAACAAAGGCAGAATAATTCACAATCATCATTATATCACTAGAATGGACATCACAGAAATGTGCACAGTATAGCTGCAGGCAAACTGAACAGAAACTTCAGGATTTTAGTGAACCAGAAAGGCTAGAGAAACTGAGAAATCAATGGTCCCACTGGCATAGCAAGGATTTACACATTTAACTTCTATTAATACTAATGGGATTTATGTCCATCACTACCCCATACATCAAGAGAAGAATTAACAGCTAGGTCTATCTTGTTTAGAAAAGGAGGGGATTAGCTTTATGTTTCTGCCTCCCAGTACAAGACTTACAAGCCTCACAGCTTGGGAAATTATCTACTGTGCAGCAGCTATAAAATATGGAGATTACTGCTTCAGAAAGAGTCCATGGGAAATTTCAAATGGCAAACGTTGACTTCAGAGGCCTGGGGTACGCGTGGAAAGAATACAGATTCCAACAGACAACAGGAGGAGGAAATCCTCATTTCTCAGATGAGCGAGGCAGTATCCAGTGCCCTGGCGTAAGACAGAGCTGCAGAGCCCGTGCTGGGAATAGCACCCCACACCGGGACAGGCAAGCAGAGAGGAACCTCGCAGGCCACTACGAAGCAAGAATTCCATGGGCTGGAAAGACACATCTGTAGGACTTCTATTTTGGAAGATGTTCAAAGCCTAATTAGCTTCCCTTTGGGCTGCTGCACTGGTACAGAGGGGATTTAAAACCGCTTTGAATTCCCTCAGTGTGTAGGAAGTAGACTAGCTCAAAAAGAAAAAACCCAAACTATTTGGGTGATGGAGGAACATGTTCCTATGAGCAGTCCTGGACCTACATATTTTGCCATAGCCTTCAGGAACAGTGCACTAAAGTGCCTTCAGACAACCTCTGTTTCACAGAAAAAGAGTGTGTTCTAGTCAATGAAGCAGCACAAGATTTATCCTGCATAAAATATGCACACTGAGGTTCTTTAAGGCAGATACGCCATTAAATACAGTGTAGCATTGCCCTTGATACTTCTAACAGCTTAGTGAAAGTGTTTTCTTGTCCCCTGAGAAAGTGCTCCCTCCCTCATACAAAACACAATTTAAACAGTATTTCACATTTTCCAATACGCATTGTTTGCACTTTAGGAAGGTTCAGGTTAGAGCATCATTCCACCCTCTGGTAGAGGAACACCTGCTCTGTTGTCACTCAGCTATGGATACTGTAATTGCCAGAATCAGCACTTTCACCTAAATCTTTGGCCCAGCACTGAACTCAAGCTTAGGAATCAAGACCACACGTAGACATCTGCTTCCAGTCTTGCTAGCAGAAGAACAAGTGTATTCCAGGCCAGAAGTGTTTTACTTAACATGTTCTCCAGCTGCTCTCTGTTCACACCAACTAACACTACAGTGTGCTTTACCCACCTTTTCAGAAGGCCTTGTTTACATTCTTGTGGTTGCTGCTTGGCACACATATAATTAAACTAAATTTAAATAAGCAAGCTCCTCTCATCAGTGTTCTTTCAGTGCTCTTACACCTTAGTACACACTAAGAGAGTCCACAAGAAGAGCTAGAGAAGAGCTATGAAGTCACACCTCCGTTTACTATACAGCAGCTTCTCTGTAAGGACTGAGCTGCAGTGATGCTGTGTGGCTCCATCCTATGGCAATGATCTCAGAGGTTCTCAGAGAAACATATGCAAGAATGGCCCAACGATACAGTGAAAAGTTTTTATTGGGCATCATCAGAATACTATTACTTGGGCTAGCTAAGATTCCCAGGCTGTTCAGAAAAGAGGGGACCCAAAGGATTAGGTGGTAGGAGCTTTGCCATTTCTGCCAGCCCTGAATAAGAGCCAGACGCATGTGCCTTGTCTGGAACTGCTTCCATGCTGGGGAAAACCCTCCATTCCTGTGAAAACTAGATCAAGGCATATCTTTGAATAAGATATGCCAAATATGGAGCTATCTCTACCCTATATCTGTATCAAATCCTCTCTTCTCTTTCTATATCCAGGCACACACGCAGGAATGAAAGGGATAATTAAAGATCTGCAAATACAGAAACTCATATAGTCCCCGACTAACATTTTCACACTCTTTCTTAATCTATCTGCAAATCTAAGATGTGCACTTATTAATGGTAACAACAGAAGAGCAAAAGAGAAAAGATGCTGTTTCCAACTCCAAATTCTTTTATTCCCCTCCAGCGCTCTCTGATATTCATGCAGAGCTCCTGCTCCATTTAAATAACCATGCACAAACTGCAAGCCTCCCCTTCGTGTTTTCTGAGCAGAGTTAAGGAATATTAACAACAGCTCTTTGTTGGCATTAGTGTGTGATGTATAAAGGCCTTGATAATCATTTATTAAAAGGCATGAAGCCATGCGTGCAAACTCTGCAAATGTTTGAAATGTAAACTTCAGTTGAGGACTGGATTTCACAGAGTATATTTTAAACAGCTTGAACTAAGAGTCAAGATTCAAAAGACTGCTGAGCGATGAGCTCATTGAAGGTCTGGATCCTTTTTTGGTAGCAGGAACCAAACCACCTTGCAGTAAAAAAGCAGGCAAGAAATAAAGATCTATTGTGCAATTTTCTGTTATTTTAACGTAAGTCATCTTTAGCTGAATGACTTCACTGAAATCAGTGGAGTTCCTCTAGCTCCGGTCTATTAGTCTATTAACATCAAGAGTAGTTAACATGCATTATCTGACTGGTAGTGGGGCTGGAATGCCACCCATCCATCTAAATTCTAGAGGCAGAAGTAAATTTTTTTATGCTTTTTTTTTTTTTTTGAATCTTTGGAAGTTGAAAATAGTTTATGGTGTTTCACAGGACACTAACTCTACAAGGTGTGAGTAACTGCAAGGAATAGTAGCTGCTTATTTATCTTCAGCTCTTAACACTCCCCTGTTAGAATCATGGTCATGAACTATAATATCATAAAAATTTTCTTAATTTCAGTTTTAAGTACTATTACTTGTAAGACCTCCCAAAAACTGACACTCCTCTCAAAGCAATTACACAAGGGCAGACTCAGCTTGTATACATGTGATGAAAGGCAACAAAGCAGCTTACCTGTGTGCTCAGAAATCAAGGAATCAACAGGACTTCCCAGACTGAACTACTCATGACTAAATGAAATTGTGCATTATGGTTTTGCAGAACTGCAAGCCCGAATTATTAATAATAATAATAATATTAACAAAAAGGTGGGGGTAGATCTGGAGTAAAGCACAGTTGTTCCAAAGGGTGAGCTAAAAGCTATTGCTCTCTTCTTAGGAAGCAAAATACTAAATTTCTTGCTGTTAATTCCTGTGCCCATGAAATGCATCCTGCATGAGCATGAAGAGACTACCTGAGTAGCATTAGCCGGGGGCAGAAGCGATAGCAGAAAGAGTTCCACCAACCACAAACATGTTTCACGCTTTGAAATCTGTGTTAGGATCCCATTCTAGATTTGTCTTCTTGCTTTAAAAGACCTTAAGATTTTCCCCATCCCAACCATTCCCCCGGCCTCTGGCCTGATTTTCCACCTGTAGAAGGTGGTGAAAAGCCAGAAGCAACCTGGATAATATCTACTGAGCCTTTGGTCTCTCCATTTCCCTATAGTGCACGACGATAAATATTTCACTTGTTTGCTGTTTCTTGCCTTCTCTTAAGATGCTGCTATCTGAAAAATGCATTCCATATCTCTTTATTTCACTTTACCAATCAGTCCTCCAAACAGGAAAATCTCTCTCCTCTGTCTTTACTTTTTAGACAAATAGCACCGAGTTGTTGAATAAAATGTCCTAAAGCTCTTAGGTTCCTTCAAAAACACAAAGCTTGGCTCGGGTATTTTCTTACTGAAGCTGGGGTTCATGCCCCAAGATAGAGTCAGGTCTACTTCTGGTTTTGAGAAATGAACAGAATGTAGTTAGGAATGTGCAGAAAGTGCATTTTACCGTACACACTGCCCTCTTACTTATTAGCAAACCAGTATTTTATTGTAGCAAGTTTATTTTTTAAAAAAATTAAATTCACTCCACAAATTTTCAAAACTTAAATTACATAATTCAGTGGAATTATTTCAAACTTTTAAATACCAACCTAATTAGTTTAGCGTAGATTTGGAAATTAGAAGTTGAATTAATATTTACATTTTCATGCCCTTAATTTCTGCTAAACTATCTGCATTACTTCAGCTAATAGCTTTTCCTTCCTACAGCATAGAGTTCAACATCCCTAAACATTTCTGTATCAATTACTAAATCTAAATTAAATGTTTATTGGAGTTACTTACTTATTTGCAAGCATGGCTACAGTCCATGACTCACAAGCTAAATTTTGAACGTTTCTTATGGTACAATGACTATTAATTACATGTAAAGGTTTGAAAACGAGTGAACAGTTTAAAAAGAGCTTGGATACAACTTAATTTTACTTATCAGGATCAGAACAACTCTGATGAGGAAACGTGTACTGAAGGTAAATTGCACTGATGTTGCTGTCAGCTGAAAATGGCTGACATGCTGTAGAAAATTTGTTCTATTGAATTTCTCTTTTAAAAGGCAAGCTCGGATGTACTGAAAATTAAATAAAAAGAATAGCCCAAACTGGTAATTTCATACAGTACAACCTCTGTCAGTAGTATGATCAGTTTAGTTCAGGAAGTACGTACACGCTGGATTCTTGGAAATTATTTCTCCCTTGCTGGGTTTACAGGGGGGTTTAAATCCATTTCCAGTAACTAAGTTGTCTTCCCTCCTCATATGGAAGGGTTGTATGAAGCTTCAATGAGGTACAAGGCAAGGGGAAGGCAGCTGAGTTTTCAGGTCCATTATTACCCATAATGTTTTACAAAGGTGCACGTGGATCACAGTAACATCTGGTAAAGAACAAACACTTTTTACCTCATATGGACAAGCTGCATATAAATCACACCAAGATGTTCAAGTAATTCATATTAATTTTTATCAGAACCATTTTTACCACTAGTTTGGACCTTGCTCTTCTAAGTGTAAATGCTCTCTGGAGCTTGGCAACCATAGGAATCTCAAATTCATCACCAGACTTTGGTAAAGGAATCACAGTTTGAATACAGCAGCATTTATTATTTCATTTTTAACACCTTTTCTTGTGCATCATGCCCTACTTAAGATGACAATTGCTGGGATGATTGACGTGAGCTTCCAATACCAACGGGGTGCAATACAGCGAACACGTCAGTGGAAAAATGTCATTTTGTGAAGCTATAATTTTGAAGGCTAACCTCCAATTTCAGAAAAACATCTTCCAATAACAAAGCCATTACTGCAGGTTATACTGTTTATGAGCTGAAATTTCTACAATAAATTAAAGAATTGCCCGTGACTGACAGCAGTGTTCAGATTCCTACTGACAGCACATACAACTTAATTCCTGTATCTCTAAATTTCCAAAACATCTTAATACTTTAATATCATCCCGTGTGCATTTTCAAGGTTTTAAACATTGTGATATTTGTTTTCCAGATGAAATAAGGGGCAAATGTACTGAAACATTTTTCAAACTGTGCCCTTTCAGCACAGCACCAAGTCCCTATCATCGCTTTCAGATTCAGCGCAGCTTAACTTGGGTAGTACAGACAAGATCTTCCCAGAGGTTGCTTAGCAAGTGCTCCACGTCCGCTGCCACAGAAATTCTGACCAGCGCGCACTCTGCGAATTTAACGCAGCGCTTCATCCGATAAGCTGCACGGTGCTTGACACTATGGCAAGAGGCACTCTGCAGAAAATAGATTCAATCAAGTGAATTCAGGTAGGACTGACAACTCAGTCCAGATGCACTAATGGTGGGGTTAGAGTAAGAAGTAGATAGTGCAAAATGGGCAAACTGCAGTCCTGCTGGATATCTAGACCTAAAAGTTTACTTCAAACATGCCTTTGCCACTGTCGCCCTTAGAAGTCCTTTATACTGGCCCCAGAAATGTTCATTCCCAGCCTAGAGAACCTGCTGAATATCAGGGCTTGAGTTGAAGCCGTTTCTCTGGGCAGCCCTCACACACAAACATTGTTCAGCTCATCCCCTCCTAAGCAACCAACTGATGAAAGGACTCGCCTCACTCATTTGGTTTGCTCCTTCAGTTGACCACCTATCTTCTATTTTGTTGCAAGAAGTGGAGTCAATCAATCCAACCATCGCAGAGCAACAAAAAGCAGTACAAGTGTTAATTAAACTTTGTCATTTTCATTATAAAATTCAGCTTGAAGTAACCTGGTCTTTTAAAGCAACTGAAAAGTTCAAAAAGTAATAGATTCAGAAAGCCTCTGTTGTTGCACCGTTCAAGACTGCATTGAATTGCATACCTAAAATAAGCAAAGAAGGGGGCTTTGACTTCCAAAACCTGAAATTCACCCAGATCACTGCTTCTCTACTTGCAAGCTCCATAAAGAAGCAACATGAGAGGAAGAAAGCATCTGAAGTGGTTTTACTGGCTATGCCACAGCAACGGCTTCTTGGTTATCAGCACCCCTGTTACACAGCTCAGTATTGCAAAGCAAAGCACAGGACTTGGAAATGTGGCCACAAGACTTTTCTTTTTTTTTTTTTTTTTAATGAGGTTATAAAGTTTTGAGGTAAAGGCCTTACTCGAATTTTCTGCAAATCTCCTCCAGATTTACAATGCTGTTGAAGAAAACCGTATTCTCTTTGGAGCTTCACTACGCTGGATTAATTGTATAGTTTAAGTTGAAGAGACTGTAGGAGGATGTCAGAGAGCGACAAAATTGAAAGGAAAATGAGATAGATTCCTTTAAGTTTCAGAGAAAACCTGGATGAAAGCTTTAGGAGAGATCTGAAATGAAAGACTGTCAAAGAGCCATGAGGACAGTCTTGCAATTTGACACAGAGGCCACTGCCTGAAGAAAGCAGATTTGGCCAGCAAAGACAACAACAATATGGCAAAGACAACAAGAAAAGTTATTCTTCCAAAGGAACGGAGTTCTGAGCGACTGGAAGGTGATGTGCTGTATTTACAGAGGAGCTTTCTAAGCTTTCTCCTTGTTTCAGATCAGGCTGTGCATACCTGGCCTCACACGACGAGCATCTTCCTGTAACATTTCCAAAATGCAGAATGAAATAAATTCTAGCAGTGTCTAAAAACAAAGCTCTTGAAGCTATTCTAGTGCTAAGAAACTTGTAAATATAGACAATTAGGAGGACACTGCTATGGAAACAGCCAGACACCATTAGAGAATTATCTACAGTTATTCATATACGTCTCCTGACAGTTAAAGAAGATTAAACAACATTGCATTTCAAGATTCACCCTAGAGCAATACAACTTTGATTAAAAGGCTTCTCTGGACTTCAACAGTAAATTACCTCCTCTTTCAGCTAAAAACAATTAAGGACTTTATTGAAAGTGGTATAATTTTTCTATGAGGTTAGCAATGCCAAAACCTTACCAAGATATTCTAGTTTTCTGCTATTGCACACTTAAGCTGTGAGTAAGCCACTGTGGCTTATGAAACGTACCACAGAAGTTAAAAAAAAATAAATATACAAAACACTATAACTGTTTGCTGTAAGCTCTGACAATAGGAAAGAACTCACAGGAAAACTGCTACCTTTTATTTAGTGGAACGCTTCTCTGTTTTGAAGTTAATGACAGCTAAGGATGAACATTTGCTTCCATTTGATAGTCTAATGCATTATAAAGCAAAGTTAGAATAGAGTCATCACTTGAGCTTTAGTGGTGTGGTGGAAAATTCTCCAATCGCCCCTTTTCAAGTGTCAGAAAAGTTTCATAATTAACATGAGAAACAATTCTACTAATCTCAAAACACACAGAAACATGCTCTGGGTTGTCCAGAAGATTTTTGTACATCTACTCTGCATGAGGATTTCAATCTATTAAGCACATTTAAGCATATTTACCAAGTTGCAATTTTCAAAATAGTAAGAGTGGTAAGAAGCAGATGACAGCAAATGCTTAAACTTGGAGGGCTGGCGACTGTTTGTGCATGTTTCCAGTGTGCTAATGGCAGTGTTCAAACATTTACAGTAGTTTCTTAAGAGAAATTGCATTTTACACAAAGACATTTAAGACATTTATCAAAGGCTTGCCCAGAATAAGGACTTGAATACCAATTGTTTGATTAGAAATTTAATTTCTATCTAAAAGTACATGATAGTGAACCAGAAAAATAAAGCATTTCATTCACATGTTAATTCTTAAATACCTGACTTGAGCAAACTCAGTTACTGTAACCTAAATCAGCTACTTCTGTGGAGAAAAAAAATCCACCATGTTGGCCTTTCAGGAAATTATAAGGATTGTTTAGAGTTGAAATGTGATAAAGGCCAGATATGGAATGTTATATGAGAACTATTCTGCTCTCAAAAACCCATGAGGATGTGTGAGCTTGCCTCAGTAGTTTTGCACTAGAAAATGGTCTAACATTCTTGCTTTAAGCTCTAGTTGTCTTGATTCCAACAGACTTAGTGAGTTTCTATCTCAGTTTCATCAGTGGAAGATTATGATGTCCCTCAAACAGACTTCATATTGCAGAAACCTGGTAAATATTGAGTCTGCCAGAGAGGAGCTTCACGTTAATCTCTACACAACTGAAATAATTTAAACTGATAGATGAAAACAGCTGAATCCTAAAACTGGTAATGTATATTTCAGGACAGTAATGTAAATCTGAGAGAGAAATAAGTAGAAATTAAAGGAAATGGTGTTATAAATTTTTCCTTAGGACACTTATCTGCATTTCTCATTTTCTGCCATTCAAGTAAAACAATTTATCCCACATTCTTTCCCATGATCCCATACTATTATGAAAATGTGATTCCTACAGGAGGTGCACTTGAGGATTTAGGCTTTGATAGGGTCAAGAAGGTACACTAGGGATGGTGAAGAAGAAACCTTGTTATTCAGGCAGAGTCACCAAGGGTTGAATGCAAAAAAGCCCCAGATGAGAGAACAGTATTCAGAACTAGCTGGCAAAGGTAGAGGCGTCTCTGCAAAAATTACAGAACGGCCTCTAAGTTCAGATGAATAAGATCTATTCACTCTGCCAGTGAGGCTGGATTGCCCCATCATGTAACCAGTGACTAAATCCAACAGAGTGGAGAGCAGCAAAACTGATGGACCCCCAGCCAGGCTCTACAGTCCGGTCAGCAAAGATACACGGGGAGCATATTTCCTAAGGAAAACAGTTGATATTTAACATTGACTGTGTCATTGTAAACAACAGACAATATTTTTGCTTTCAAGTACTAGATATTTGTGTTTTGGAAAAGAAGTCTGGTGAAGATGATCAGCACTGAACTATAGCTCATGTCAAATTGAGCCAAAACAACCCAGAAAGATGCCTCTGGCTCAGACTGGTGATAGGGTACAATAAAGGTGTTACTAAAATTAGAGATATTCCAAATCTGCCAAATTCAGCAAAGATCCTGTTTGTTCCATCTACGCTCCTAACGTGTTTGATCTATACCCTCGCTGCGTGACCAGATACTGCCACTAGGTAGAAACACCAGTAATACTCATTTTAGTCAAGCACAGAATCTATGCCTTCTTTTGCCATCCTAGAATATACATGAGACGCAGAGATTTAATGCAGTTATCAAAACGTAAAGAAAACCATGACAAACTGTTCCTGTTTTGATAAAGTACATTAGGTCATTAGGTGCCTGAAATCAGATGGAGAACAACAGGAACGAGAGGAAAGAACAAGCTGCTGAAATGCTAAGCTTAGCTGACTCAGACAGGTTCCCTGGTAACAAAAGCAGTTACATTTATAAATATGCTGCAGCCCCCACAATGTGGACTATTTCCCATTGTTTTTTAAAAAATGGCTGCTTTAAAAATAAAGATTAAGAAAAAAGAACAAAGTTTTGCCAAGATACACTAAGAATTACTTTCTGACCACTTTGCTCACACTGAATTATCCCAGGACTATGGACTCTGAGAAATGAATTGCTCACATTGAGTATAAAAGGAGCAAAATCTCCCTTAGAAATGAGATGCTACCATTAAAATGAAGATATCCAGCTTCCACTCTCACCTTTAGGTTCCTTTTAAACTAAGTTTATCTAACACAAATATTCTGCTTATTTAGTGCAGTACATAAAAAGGCAATAAAGTCCAAGGTTGTAGGTGTTTTTACATAATTTTAATTTATAATGTAATAAAAATCCACAATACGTGAAGTACTGCTAAAAATTAATGTCCTTCCCCTCTGCCTTAAGTATTAAGAACCCTATTCACATTTGGATAACTCTGCATTTATGTTAACTCTGTTATAAAAGAGCTATCAGCCCAAACGGGAAGCAAATATTATTTGTACAAAAACCAATCTATTTTTGATACCACTAATCTTCCATATCTGAGTCATATCAGTCACGACAGCTGACTGCATAAAGCTGTAATCCACTCCTAAGTCCTCAAATGTATATAAACTTTATTACTCTGAGGCTTAGATCCATTCATTAGGCCCCACCAAATAACAAGTCTACATTCTAGAGAGTATCTTGTAGAACTAACCATCCAAGAACTAGCTGTTTACAAAAGGAATGATGGAAATTAAGGAAGCTCTGTTTAAAAACATTAATGATAGGTCTGTTTTGCAGAATTGCAACAAGGATTACCAAGCCCAGCATTAACTGGAACAAAACAAGAGAAATACCCAAACCTAGAATAACCCTGTAAGTCAAATTTCTCCTCCAACTACCAACTCTTGTCTCTTTCTAAAATTATGAGACTGACAACAAAACATAAGAATCACCAAGCCAGCTTCAGGCATCTTCATTCCCCACCTACACCATCCTTTCCTATGGCAAAGTGAGGCATCTGTTCAGTGCTCTCCCTCTCCACCTCTCCTCTGACTTTTGTTGCTGCAAAGTAACTCTGGTTCCTGCTGCACCAGATCTCACTGATTAACCAATGCTGCAGATTTTCTGGCTTTTTCCCAGTGTCCCCAATTCAATTAATTCTGTTTCTTTTCCCAGCTCAAGTCCAGCACCTGCCCATTCCCCAGCTCACCACTCTGCACCATAAACATCTATTTTGTCTTCACCCTTGCCTATACATATCCTGATGCTCCATGAACTTTGCAGTCTTACTTTTTTCACCTCCTAGCATTGGGAAAGAACTGCTGGGCTCCTTCCACTGCCTCTTCCCACTTTTCTTCCAGTCAGACTGGCATCAGCCGGCCTCTTCCACAGATACTCTACTACAAAGGTGTCTGGCTCTGGAAAGGTGGGTTCCCTCGGTATCTCTGATAGGAGGCCCTCTCCACAGAGCACAACAATTGCAGAAGCTGGGATCGAACAGAGAGCTGGGTCTGTGCGAGCCGAGGAGGCACCGCAGGGTGTTGGCTGCAGTTCCTACTCATAATTACTGCACAATTACACCCTGTTTATTGTTGTTCTTAAGTACACGAAAAAATAAGAAGTGGACTAAGCAACACGTAGGATATTCCAAATTGGGATTCGGTATCTTCCAGGCACGCAAAGAGTTTCAATACCAGGAAGCTCCCAGAGTTGCACCCAGCTGGGTTTGTAGCACACACGTGGTGAGCGAAGCCAAAGACTGGCAAGGCAACACAGACCAGCCCAGTAACTTGCTTACTGAAGAGGAGCTTATCACAGGGCATAGCTTTGTTCATATTTCAATATTACAACTTGAATCTGGGCTCTTAAAGCTCCAAAATGGTTCTAAAATTTGTTATATAAAGTTAGATGGGAGGAATTTGCACGAGTCCAAATCTTGTGTCCCAGAGCAGACAACCACCCAGAGCAGAAGACCACATTGCAGAATTATAAAAGCAGGTCCCCAGAGCATTTGAAGAGTTCCTCTCTTGTTTGCACAGCTCCGTTTTAAAGCTGAGGTGTCTGGCAGCAGATCAAGGGCACCCAGGGCCAGCAGCCCAGCAGATAGGCACTGGGCAGAGCAGGAGGAGCTCACTTCGGGGAGGAGAGTCCAGCATGATGGAAGCAGAGCTGAACACCCAGATGTGGATGTAGCTGGAGGAAGACAGTGGCTTTCCCTGCATCATATCCAGAAAAGGGGCGACGAGGGTCATAAAGGGCCCAGAACAGAAGTCCTGTGAGGAGCAGCTGAGAGAGCTGGAGTTCTTTAGTCTGGAGGAGACTGAGGGGAGACCTTATTGCTCTCTACAGCTACCTGAAAGGAGGCTGGGGCAAGGAAGGGGACAGCCTCTTCTCCTTGGTGATGTGTGATAGGACCAGAGGGAATGGCTGCACGCTGCACCAGGGGAGGTTTAGGCTGGATATGAGGAAACATTTCTTCACTGAAAGGGTTATCAAACATTGGAATGGTCTGGCCAGGGCAGTGGTGGAGTCACCATCCCTGGTGGCATTTAAATGGCATGCGGACCCGGTGCTCAGGGACACGGTTTAGTGGTGAGCTTGCAGCGTTGGGTCGAAGGTTGGACTAGATGATCTTGAAGGTCTCTTCCAACCAAAGACATTCTGTGATTCTGTGATCACGCTTAGAGACAAGACAGTTGCTTAGGCACAGGGCAAAGTGATCACACCCCTACAGGAGAGACCTGGTGAAAGCCCAATGCCAGGGGCAGCAGGGGCAGCAAGCCAACCTGCTGTGTCAAGCCTGCCACGTGCAAGACCATTCAGTGTTGGGAAGCAGCACATCTGCATGGTGCAGAGAACTGGGAGTGAGAGACACCATATTGAAGCCAGGGCTGTCAATTTGGAGGAAGTCGGGGAGGAAAGGGGAGGTTGAGAGTGCCTACAGGAACACTGCTGAGCAGTCTCATCTCGAGGCAAGCAACAAGCCTGCTCCCGAGGAGAAAGACAACAGAAGATAGAATTGTTCATACACCAGTTTCAGGAGCAATACGTAGCAAGACTCATCTAGAAGAACAGCCCCAGTTTCAGCAGAAAGGCATCAGCATGGTGAGGTGGACACCAGTGGCTGGTCCACCTCAGCGAGAGCCTTGTGCATCCTCACGCTGAGGAAGTGAGGGCCCTGCTGGCAAGGATGGAGCACGTGGCGATGGAGGGAGACTGTGAAAATCAGCAGCTCAGCTTACAGGGTTGTAAGGGAAACTGAAATGCATCCGCAGCATCTGCTGTGACTGCAAAGCAAGGTTTTGCATTGTCTACAATCATTCAACTTTTCTTTTTCCCCTCCAAACACCTAACGGTAATTCCAGTGAGCTAACTGGTGGTGGTAAGCATAGAAAAATTGTTACTTTGCACAGTAATTTCTCATAAACAGCTTGCAATTACTGCAGGAAGAACATGAAGATTGAGTGAGAACAGATTGAGTGAGAAAACACTGTAGATGGCTCAAAAGAAGTACCTGAGAAACTGACACAAAATATGACAAGCTGGGACAAATTGTCACAACTTCCAAATTCCATCCAGCTCGTCAGTGATTAAAAGGGATCACAGGAATGGTCCTGGGATGATCAGAACCTTTCATTCGGTCTAGATTTTGGTTTACTAAATAGAAGACAAATATTTTCATGTAGTGCTACTGCCATGAGATGTCCTCTACCCGAAATATTACTCTATTCCCTGCAGGAACTGGAAAAATTTTGCAAAATGTTCATTAAAATAGTCACATTTCTGAGAAATCTCCCATTTCTACCAAGTTACTAAAGCACTGCTGGTGTGGAGCAGCAGCCAAGTTTTGCATTCTGATGTTTTTGCACTTTATAACATGATGTTTTCTTCAAGATTTCTTCATCTTTCTGTTTTGTGGATGAGACTCACAATGTTTTTATCTGTTTCATGTAGTCATGATGAAAGCTGAAAGAACAGAAAAATTAAAAGACCTTCCCTGGGAAAGGTTTTTGGTAGCCTCCCCCCCCTCCTTTCGGAAATATTCTATCAGAAGTGCTGACTGTCAGGGAACGAGGCACTGAGCTCTCCGGAGCAGTTGTGAGCTCAGCACAGCCTGACCCTACCGCGGTCGAGAGAGAGAAGGGTCAGCCTGCAACTAAGGAAACGTTGCGGAGTTCTGAAGCCTTTCATTCAACACATCTCATCAAGGAGCTGCAAACGAGCGGCAGCTAGTCAAAATGAGAAATGGCCCTGCCCATCCAACCCACCGTTTCTAAACTGGAAATTTGCAGCCCAAAGCCCAGTACTTGGCTCAGCAGTTGCTCCCAGGCACAACCCAGAGAGTGGACAGCGGAGGGCAAATCCTACCCGTGTTTTCGGAGACCTCTGCAAACTGGAAAATAACTTTGCCGATTCCTCCCAACCCAGACTGATGGTGTGGCTACCATGGGAGTGGGATGCGAGCCAGACTCTTACTCATTCCTATTTGCAAGCATGGGTGCATGTGAGTCCAAAACTGCTTCACAGTATGCTATTTAGGAGAAAGAGAAGTATGCTTAAGAAAAATGACATTTGAGAAAGTCACAATCTGTTTGCCAGTTTTTCCTCTTCCTCTGTCTGTCAATTAGGAGCAAATGTCTTATTTGCTGCCCATTCTTTGCCTTCCTATTCTTCTATGTGAGCTTTTCTTTTCCTTTTGGACTTTAAAGCATTTAAGGGAGACATTGATTTTTCTGTAAAATATATTAATCTTTAAATTGCTTTGATATTCACATCACTGTCAAAAGTAGATGCTCCTTTGCTGAAGGCTGTGGTACTGCCAGGAAAACTTTAAATTTAGCTCCATATATATACATATATTTTCCCTACTTCCCACACACATAAAAGCTGCACATTCCAGTTGGAACTTCCTTTAAACTCTTTAATTACACAGGTTATTTAGTCTGGCTCTTTCTCCTTTCCGATTACTTTTTAACTAAATTAAATGTCTGCCTCTTGCTGTCCTTTCTACATTAGCAGGCCCATTATTGATTTTTATTATCTTTCCAAAGAGAAGATTTTGCAGCTGATTGCGATTTACACTGTAAGCAGTTCACTTATGCTGAGAATTCATGCTGCCACTGAGACTGCTAAAGATGGTCTCTCACAGCTCAGCTATGCCCAGCACTGAACTGGGTATTAGTGTGAACATTTCCCAGCTTTGCAATGGGAAACAAAGATGAATACACAAACGCTTCTGTAGCGTAAAGAGCACAATGATATTCCTCATTTATGAAGCACTCTTGTACCAAAATAGCTCCTTGTGAAAGTTTCTCGTTTAGCAGCCAGCTCCCTAAAGAGGTTCCTGTTTGCTCTCCAGTCTGCAGTGATGTCTGCAGAAGCAAACATGTTGCCACTTTTTGTTTGTTCGCAATCAATGTAGGGAAAAAGGAGGTAAAAGGGAAGGGAGAGAACGAAACAAAAGCAGTGGACACTTTAGATAATTTTTGGCCTTTTGACAGCCCCAGAGATGATGCTGAAGGGGCTGACAAAGGATGCCTCGGGTCCTGAAGCGTCAGGACAGTTGGTCACTGATGCGTTGGCTAGAATTACCTGCAAGCAAGGAAAGGGTCAACTCAACAGCTACAGACCAGGTTTTCTTTTTGTTTGTTGGATACATCTGAAGAGCAAAGCTCTACACAGCAAGTTGCTTCAGTGACAGCGATTGTTTATGATACTTTCCTACCCGAATGCTTCAGAGATCTGATTTCTCATTGATTATGCCACTTTCCACTTCTAGCAGCAGCATCAGAGCAGAAGAATCAGAGACTGAAGCAAGAACAAAAAAAGCGTGAAGTAGCTACACTGATTTGTTTCACCCTTACACTGCAATTGTATGGGGTTTTTTCCTCAGATACAGTTCTGAAACCCTGAAGCACGGCATAAATGGTCAAAACCAGATGAAAATGAAAACATAAATTGACAATTCAGAGACAAAGCTGGAGAGGAGCACATTTCAGACAATATATGGTTTACAGTGAATTGAGAAAATAACTACAATGAAAATAAATATGAAATCTCCTGACAAGCCTGCAAAAAACAGAGAATGCAAGACAGTATAGGATTTATAAATCTAATGACTGAGAATATACAACATATTGCAATAATTAGAACCTCTGCATTTGTCCCAGGTATTTACCCAGTTGGATAAAAACACATCTTGCCAAAGAATCAATTTGTTTTGCAATTTAGGCTCTCACAACCTATGGGATTTCTACAAGGGGATGCAAACTTCTCCCTCTAAATTGATCAGTATCCTCAAAGACAGATCTACTTGCTGCTCTGTAAGACTGGAACCTCAATTTTAATCAGGGTTGGGGGTGCCATCATGACAGTCACAGAAATAACTGCAGCTGAATATGAAGATACTTGATGTAGCTACAAATTAACCAGCCAGGTAATGACTGCAGAGCAAGTGCAATGGCATTTGCAAAAGCCCTGCTACAACTTTCACAGTGGCACCACGCTTCCAGCTGAGCAGCTCTCAGCCTTCTGCTAGAAATGGGCAATGTTTGCAGCCCTTTGAATGCAAGTTCTGAGGAAGTGCTGCCCACAAGATACACAAATCACATTGATCACAACACAAACAGGAAATGTAATTTTGCTTTTTCTTGAATCAATAAACAGTATCAATAAAGTCACCCTCTCAAATGTACAGCCCATGGGTACTGTTCTAAATCCCAAGGAGCTAAAAAACCCCAACTAACACTACTTCTCCTTCCTGCAGAATTTATAGAGTGAAAAGAAAATTCAAAGCAATTTCTTTTACTGTTCCTCAAGTCACACAGATCATCCACCCTTGTCTCTCGGTGACGTTTTGCTTCACTGGCAACTGTTCCTTCATCTACACGGTGCATGGAGCGCAGACTGCACTGCGCCTGCACGTGGAATAAATACATTTGGCTGAGCCCATTCATTACAGCACAACCATTCTGGAAGCTGAAAATTAATAGTTTTACAGCATCACCAAAACATATCAGATTAATGAACGAAACATTGCATCCATCGTCTTTCTCCCCCTCTTCCCTTCTGTTACATTATTAGGGTTTCTTTTCATCATTCCCATATTCTTCTCAGCTTTTATTGGCATGTTGGATCATTTTTCTTTTTTCCTTGTAACTGAAAATTAGAATACATCTGAGGGGAGTTTTGCCATGTACACCAGGTAGCAGTACATATATTAAAATAAAGTAATGTCAAAGGGTCAAAGGCCTCACTCTTGACATACCAACCTTAATGTTACAGCTAATCTGATCTGACTGGGACGTATCCCTAGGTGATTTTGTGGCAGACCTTCCTTACTTCTTTCACCAGCTGCCCCTACCCACTCTGCAGAAAGCTTAATGCCTATATTCAGATCAGCACATTTTCCCCTGTGCAATGATCAGGCCAGAGGCACGTGACAAAAAGGAAGCTAGAGGCTTCAAGCATTGCCTTCCAAACGTGGCAGATAATTTTGAAGTAATTTCTTTCACTTGTATTTGAAACTAATGAGAACAAACTCAAATTTGGAATCAGAAGCATTTTAATGCCTTCTGAACAACTACAAAGAAGTGGTCACATTCTACAGGTGGGTTTTCCTCCTCTACCTGAAGAGGTTGTGGTGTTGCAGGATAATACTGTCTGCCATTCAGCCCTTACTATTTCACAGGAGCTGATTCACAACACTCTGTTAGTAACCTTTATTAAAATTGCATCAGTCATTTCCCTTCAAAAAAGATGATGTATGCAGTTTTTCATGCTACACCAAACACTGGAAGAACAAGATAGAGACACACATTTGAATTTCCATAAAGATTGCAAGCTGTTGTTCCAAAGTAATTCTGAAGTGGTGAGCTCTGTGTGTAGGCATTTGATCTGATTGCATTTCTGCATATTGAGTGTAACATGTACAAAATCTATAATTGGAGTCTGTTTTCTGAAGAGAGATAAATGGCTTCTTTCTCTTAAAAGCAAAAATGATACATCTCTGGACAGGGTCTTCAAGGCCATTTCTTCATGTAAATTGAGTCTTTTATTTTATCCAATAGATATTCAGAACTGAGAACAATTTTACAAAGAAATGCACCTTTTCCATTTAAAGAAGGTTACACTTTCTTAAATTTATTTATTTATTTTTATTATTTTTTTTAATTTCCCTAAAGCTTAAGTGCTGTATTTTGCTGCTTACTTAAGGGGCATTTAGATGTTGGGATTGAGTTGTTATTGCATCTCTGCCCGCATCAATTTGCCACTTCTGGACAACCCCCCCTGGTTTCTGGGGAGTTATGGCCAGGTTCAGTTTCTTAGCACTACCCTATCCTTTTCCTAGTCTATATATTTTAAAGACCTCACCGCATTTCAGATGGGAACCTCATAAGAAAAAGCTCCCTCTGCAACATGGAACCACCCGATCAATCAATTTCCAGTGTTCTCTAGCCTCCACAAGCACTGAAATTCCAGAGGAAAAATAACTAAAAAATTGATGGATTTTGTTTGGGTTAAATTTTAGATTTTAGTGTCAATTTTCTCTGGCTGGACAGATCAATTTTTCTTATGAATTGCTCATGTCCTCTCAGTCTACTTTATTCTAGAGTGTGTCGTTCACAACAAACAGCCCACTCAGAGCATTTCACCATTTATTCTACTCCCAAAGCAAGTTGAAAATTTCCAAGGATTGTTGCCTTTTCATGAAAACTACAGCTGAATGATAATCTAAAAGCAGAGCTCATCTTCCCACTCTAAAAGCTCAGAACACAAGCGCTGTATTTTTCCAAACTCTAAACTTAACAAACCCAAAATATAAGAGAAATAACCACAGCACTGCAATAGTGGACAGAAGTCCAGATGAACAAGATTCTGGTGTGTTAACCCCTCTCCTCTTGCAGTCTCTAGCAAGAAGGAAGTTGGCAGCAGGTCCCAAAATGGAATCGCAGCAAACCCTATCACAGCAAAGGGCCCCACTTAGTGCATCGTCGTGTTAAATAATGCTGGCCATTGGCATCCTTCTCTGAAGCTTGTAGAGGTTTAAAGCAGCCAAACTCTGCCGCTTCTCCTTTTCCTAACCATGTGACTTAAAGCCATGCCAATCCTAACCCATCACGGCAGCAGAAAGGAACCAGAGCCTAAGGAAAATCCAGGTTCCTGCCAGCAGTCAGCTTTTACAGTTTTTACTTTACTGCCCCTGGGTCTAATCCTGACCCTACAGCATATTTACATAAGCAAGAGTCCACCATCCTCAGAAAACTCTTAGCTTCTACAGAAAAAGAAAAAATAATAAACCAATGAAAATGACTGAGTACGTGATCCAAGAGCTATTAACAACTACAGACACCAAGCGAACGGAAACCCGGCTCGCAGAGCTCTGATGTCTCACCAGGGACAACTGCTTTGTTCCTGTAAATCACGGCGCCCACACGGCACCTGCCTGCTCTCTTCCACCAGTGCAGGCAGCGAATTCCAGAGAAGAGCTGCCTCCTGTTCTTTCTAATCCCTACAAGCAGCCTCTTCATTTCTTTGTCTGTCCTTTGAAACCATCGCACACGTTGGGAAATACAAGGATTTTAGTGCCTTTATTTTTAAGGGTGAAAAAACTCCTGACTCTAAACGAGGCAGCAAACTGGCTGCTCCCCACTGTACATTCACGTCATGGCCTGTCTTTCAAATGGTTTGTTTTCACACCTCTTGGAGTTACAATATTGAATAAGAAGATGCATAAAAGCAAACAGATGAGTGAGAGATAATCAGCAAGAGTTTTAAAAAGTAGCCCATCTATAGAATCATATATATATATCTTTTTTTGTACAAATAAACATATCAATGTGCACACAAAATGGATAACAGAATACAGCTTGTATTTCAATGGTTCTATTGACAAAATTTTACATTTGTCCTTAAATACTTGCCTTTTTTCACATATTGTTAAGCCAAAGTACAGACGTTAACAAAGCTGCTGAAAACCAGCAGTTCCTTTTAACCACACTAGTCCATAAGGTGGTATCCTGGTCTAAAATAAAATTTATTTCCTATTTTTTTTCCCAGTTCTGTCAAAGAGCTCATATAAAATGTCCCAACTTTGTGCTTTGTCACTTGCACAAAGTCTGAAGGAATTTCTTGCTGAAATAGTTTGACCTGGAAGGTAAGACAAGCTCATCAGGCTCCCTGGACAAACAGCATGCCACTTCCAGTGGTCATTCCAGTGACTGGCTGCAGAACACCCTTAAAACAGAATAAGTCTAAGCTGGTTTGTCTGCAGGGCTGAGAGGAAAATAAATAAATAAATAAATATTATTGTGCCTGATACATGATTTACAGACAACAGAATTGTAACAGATCCAAGCTACTCAAACTATCAAAGCAACAGCGCTCAGGCGCATCTTCAATAAAGAAATATTAAAAACTACAGAAAAAGCAATCTTTTTTTGTGCTTCTCAATTAAGCTGGTATTTGAATATTGGCCTTTATCGCATTTTGTTTCCATTATTTCTGAGAGTTAAAAAGGTCTTTGTTGGCATTGGGACTGTGATAGATGAACCTCAGCTACTATTCACATTTGGTATCCTGTATATGCCATTCTAACTAATGGGAAAAGCATGAAAATCAATATGTCTCAACTAAGAGCTAAAACTATCTAAATTGACCTATGACATGCAGCAAAATACACATTTCTCATCATTTTCTAAAATGGATTCTGCATTTTTCAGCTCCACAGTAGTTTGCACATTGAAAATATCAAAAAGGTAGCTATTACATTTGTCAGGAAAGTAGAATGAATGAACTACGTCCACTCTGGGACATTTTAATATCAGAGATAAATTTGTATTTTCCAGCAGAACTAAGCAACGTAGCTACCAGCACCTTAATTACGGTTGTTTCACATGTTTTAAAAAAATCAGACATCTAGGATCTCACATTTCATAGCCCAAAACCTAAGAAGCATCACACAAAGACAGCAGGCATTTTTAAAATTATAGGCTGCTAGCTATATGTTTCCAAGTTGTATTACAAATTATGAATCCTTTTCTATTCATGTAACAGGACAAAGCTATTTCTAGTATAATAATCTAATAAGAATTGATACAATTGCTTTCTGCATACTAGTGCCTCGATGGCTAAAATCACTCCCTGTCTCCTAACATTCAGAAGGTTGCAATCATCATGAATTTGGGAGTGGCTTCTGGGTTCATCATTCTCATCAAAACTGAAGAATTTTGATAGCTCATAATGTAGAAATTTGGTGGCTGGTAGCTAGTACATACATGCTATTGCCAGAGCACTGCAACTCTGATATCTACATAATGCTTTCTGCCTCCCAACCCCACTACAATCTTTCTTTCCCTGAACATCAATTAAGATGGACCTGTGGCTTCTTGCTAATGAATAACAACATGTTAAATCTCAGTTTGCCAAGTAGATTCCACAAACTTCATACCTGTTTCTAATGCTTCACCTGGAGACTATGCCACATGACATCTACCGAGTGTTTTTTGAGGGATTAATGGAGAAGAAGCATTAGGCTCTCATCAGGTTCCTATTGGCGTGTGGTTTCCCTGAATTCCAGGTTAAAGATTTTAGCAGCAATTTGCATGGCCAGTCAGACAACTACATGCAAGTTGATGCAGATTCATGAAGTGACATTCATGCACACTGATGACAAGCTAGAGGCCTGCATCCAGAAAACATAATCCCAGCAGAAACTCTTTATAATGATTTTTTTTTTTTTTTTAATCTTCCCAAAAGATGTGTTGGAAATAATTAACAGACCAAACTAAGAAATCTTGCCTTTCATCCATTTCTTAAATAAAAAAATCAGTTGCTCACTAATTTTACAGAGACAAGCCAGAAGAGGAGTAAAGATGCCCTGAAATCAAATCATGCTATATATACACAGGAAGAAGACAACGTCCCAAGGTCTACATTTCAGCACAAAAGAACAAATGAAAACACTTGCCAACAATTTGTATGCCAAAAAAGAGAAGCCGTAATTATAGGATTGTAAAGTTGTATGTACCTATTAGAGGGCTGAAGAAAAAGGTAAATCTTCAGCTTGCTTAATATGTTAGCTCTTCAATAAATGTACCTACTTAAAGAATGTTACTGTTCTGCGTTACTGAAGAAAAGCAATCTACTGCTTTCTGGAATTACAACCAAACAAAAAAATTGTATCCCATTTCAAAGCCAAAGCTACATGAACAGGAGTGAAACCCTGAAAGAAACCAAGAAAGCTTCCCTGTGAGTTCTTTCAAATGCATGGGTTAAAGATTAGCATTTATCTGAAGTTACTCACGTGAGAAACAGGTGCTTTCATCTGAGTATTACAGGTCAAATTCTTACTAATAAACACACGCCCAATACACTGTGCATCCCATAATATTCCTGCCTGCCTGGGCTCCAGCCCTCATTACCGTTCTATCAATTCATATAGACTGGAAGAAAATGGAAATCCTTTGCTTCATTCTTAAAAAACTTCTTATTCCATATTACAGCCAAAGTCCTTTCTGCTATAAGTACCTCTTCAGTGAATATCGCTCCCCCACCCTTTACCTCACATCTCTGCCACCTCCAGCTGAGACAATCCCATGCTGGAACTAAATTAAGAATGTGAAAAATGCAAATGAAGTAGGCAGAAAATGATTTATTGCAGCACCAAGAATTTAAACTAATAGAACAATACAGCACTTTTTGATCAATCCACAATGCCCCACAGGCAGCTTTATTTAAATCAAAGTGTTATCTGGAATAAGATGAAGGAAAAAGTAATTCAAAAATATATTCTAGAAATATTTTAAATTGGCTTTGTAAAGACACAAGGGTACTCCTCGCTTTCTGCTGCATTAGTACTGATGGGCTGATAGGGTATCTCTAGAAGTCATGCAATTAGAGCACTCTGGGATAGTGCTCGCAGGACACATTGAACTGAAATGTAGTTAGAAAAGCAACATAAAATAGTTTTAGACGAGAGAAGTTTACATAGTCAAGATACTTATATTCAGAATTATTGTTGACTCTTGTAATCAAGATTTCTAAAGACTTAACTTCAGTAATTAGAGGCTTTAAGTCTAAATAATTGAATAGGTGCTGCTACATTATTAAATTCCCTTCCTAAAAGGGGAAGAGAATTTTTTATCAGAATCAATGAAGTGTAACTCATGATCTCTGGTGATACCTGCAACCTGCTTGAACCTGGAGGCTCCCAATATCTCATTCAAAATACAGTAAGCTAAAAAAACCCACCCTGATCTGACCCAGTATCAACCAGTCTAGAACAGTCCTGCATCTGCACCAACTCAAGGAAAATTTTCTGGGGCTTTGAAGACAATATTCAGTAGTTTTGCAACAAGAAGATTCTTAGCAAAGTGTTTGGGCTCTCTTCTGTGGATGCCCTCTTTCTCTTTCCCTTAAGTGTGTTATTTATTTGGGAAAAAAAATTAGCATTTCTACCTCTCTAACTTCACAGTTACTCTGTGTGCAGGTATGAGGACAGTGCTTTTTTTAAACACGAACGGATTCTTCATCCCTAAAAGAGCAGACCCCCAGCAGTTACCTCGTCTTATTTACTGCTTCACTGAAATAAAACTCTCCCCTGCAGATACACTGCATCAGGAGAGAATGTGCAGTGATGCTCAGAGAAATTAAATGTGAAAAATGAAGTACTTATTTCTAGGTGCATCACAGCTCGAAATTTACCCAGTTTTGCCCAGGACAAACAATTATCAGGAGGCAACCCCTGCATTTGTCTTGATTTGGGCTCATCTCCCTGCCTTGCCACATCAGCTTCCTCTCACACATCAAGGCCACAGCAGAGCTGTTTGGGGACTCAAGGCCCCACAGAAAGCAGCTCTTAGTGAGCCAGGCCCTGCACAGCAAATACACTAGTGACCACCTCCATGTCCTCTGAGAAATAAAAACCCTGAACGTGCCTTCAGCATATAGTGGGGACAGTGTTCCTGTGCTCCCTCCAGCTTTACTACAGACTTAGTTAAGCTTCTGTACCAGACACCCCAAGGCTGTCCTGCAGCTTGTTCCACTACTGGACCAGCAGCAAACAGGAACATTTCTATTAAGTGCAAAGAGAGGTAGAGGCTGCCAAGAGCCATGAAGCATCAGGTGCTCCCCTATTGAGTACCATGCGTAAGCTGGGGCAGAACAGAAGCTGAGAAGTTCTCAGTTTCTAAACAGTCAGTCATCACACTTCATGAACCTGTGTAAGGTATCATCATTTAAAACGTTTCCAAATAGAGATATGAGGCCACTGAATTATAGCTAGGTCTGTCCCGTGTGAAAAGGACTGCAAATGAAAATGCTTCTCCAACTTGTGTGCTTCAAAATGCATGTGCTAACGTGGACGTGGTGAAGACTTGCTCACTTTCTCATTTGCCCCCAACAGATTATTCACTTTCAAAAAAAAAAAAAAAAAAAACCCAAACCAAAACAACCAAACAACAACAACAAAAAACCAATACAAACTTCAAAACCCAACCCCCAATGTCTTGAAAAATCCAAAGGTCTCTACTGTCTATGCTCTACTCAGCAATGCAGCCTGCTGCTCCTGGGAAGAAGGCTTTTTTAAAGCCTCTACTACTATGCTAGATGCCTTAATGTTGTTCAAAAATAGCCAGAAATCAAAAGATATTTGGTCAGTTACTGTGATATCTTATTAATACTGAAAAGATGAAGAAAATAGAAAAAGAGACATTTGACAAATGAAAAACTACATTTATACTTTATCCTATTATTAGCACCCTCCAGACCTTAAAACTCCCATGAAGAAATCTTAAATCAGTACTGTAGAGTTAAGCACCTGCAGATAACTACTTCTGCTGTACAGATCTGCTCCCCAGCCCTTCCTTACTCTGCTGAGTCATATGCAGAACCTCACAGGGAAGGATATTACAGCCTTTTCTCTCATCACTCTGAAAATGCAACTCAAGTACAGGAAATCATTACCTGGAGCACATTTCAGGGAGTTGGATATCAGCACTGGTGTTCACCTCCCTCTTCTGAGAGCTTCTCTAAAGGTACACTGAGGTAAAACCACTCAGCTGAGGACCTCTTACATAGCACGCTTTCAGATAACTACCTGCACCACTGGGGAGCTAAATGTTAATGTGACAACAAAAATGAGAGGTGATAGCTCTTTGGCAATACGTTTATGCAAAATTCTAAGTTAATCACCTTATCATTCTTGGTTATGCGGAGGTTTGCAGAAGAACTGAGAGGGGCTGGTTAATGGCCCCGTTTCTTACATAAGGAATACCCCATTATCCAGCCTCTTTAAACTCTTTATTTGAGCCTAGTTACAATGAAACACAAATAAACCACCCAAACCAGACAACATTGTTAAAGCATTTATAAATGATGCATAGAATAAAGTGGAACAACCTGATAGCAGGGAACAGAGCTCTTTGTTTTACCGAGTTGGTCGCTGTAAGGTAGCAGCACTGGATTCAGATCTCAGTGACCACTGTCTGCCTAAGGCAATGACCAAGAGAGGATTACTGAGGCCTCTGCTTAGGAAAGTCACCTCTAAGAGAGTTTCCCATAGAAACCAGCTCCAGAGGCCCTCCACAGGCAAACCTTTGGGCATTCAGAGCAACTCCATATTGGTGCTGTTTTTGGAGGTTTAACAGCATCTCAGAGAGATTCATGCTCTCCCCATCTAAACTCATTCTGCACCACCCCTTGCCAAGGGCAACACAGTCATCAGCTTTATTTAAGAAAGTCATGGTCAGATTCCTCAAACAAACAACTCTTTTCTAGACTGAGAATCACCTCCCACATTTAAATGGGTTTACCTCAGGAGGTAACTCTCCTCCCTGCCCTGAGCACGTTACAGGCATTCGTTGGTATGAAACATTAGATGGAGCTTACGCCTGAGACTACACCCAAACTGCTGTGATAGAAACACCTAAACTCATGACTGGCTGCTGACAAGAGACCAGAAGCACTGGGTTTGGGGTCAATGATCCCCAACCTGCCTTTCTAACAATTGATTATTTTTTTCTTTAATCAGATTATTATCTGCTGGATAGCAATTACAGAGGAATGTGTGTGTTTATCAGCTGTTGTGTATCAATTATGTGCCATCAAGATGCTGTTGCTGCCACATGGATATTGTTTCCCTAGAATGCTTTGGCAGTTAAATATTTATGAACAATCTTTCTTAGAACCTTGGCTCATAACTGCAAAAGTATTTTTGAAATAAGCCAGACACCTACAGAACACAATCGTGTCTTGGGACACAAGATCAATAATGTACAAAATCTCACATTTTGTGTTAAGGTTTTACTTCCAGTGGTAGAAGAATCAGGACCAGCTTTAGGTTGGATATATCTAAAGTGATAACTTGATGACTATTCATTGCTCTGCAACAAAGTCATAATTTTTGGTATCATTCTTCATGGGCAAGAGTTTATCTTACAAAATTTAGCAACCCACCCAGCATCACCTACAGAGACTGGTCTGGAGAGACACAAAGCCTGAAATATCTCTATTTCCTGGGAGAAGTCATTCTTCCTAAAAGGAATTGGAGATTTTAGCAGGAGAACAGGCAAGATACAGAGAACTCTGACACTAGATGTGGTGCTGAGGGACATTGTTTAGTGGTGACCTCACAGTGCTGGGTTAACTGTTGGACTCAACCTTGAACATCTCTTCCAAACAGAACAATTCTCTGATACAGTTCTGTTTTTCTTCCCGAAGTACCACGTTCACTGAAGAAGTCAGCTCCTTTCCAGATATCTGATAACACATTCTTCATGAAATTCTAAATTATATTAAAAAAAGCTTAAAACCTTTTTCCCCAAACTGAAAACTTCTATAATAAGCCAAAACAATTAAATTCTTAGATGAAATAATAATGTAGCTTCAAAGGAAAAAATTGACAGCTTTTCTTTTCCTCTATCATTTTCAATAAAATATTTGCCCTTAGACTCAAAGTTCAGATGTTCTCATGAAAAGAAATGCAGGTGATTCTTAAGACAAGTAGATGCTATACATGAACTGCTGAGGAAATTTCTTTTAGTAACGTAAGATAGAAATCATCAAGCAAACTAAATGAGTAGGTAGCATGAAGGCCAGCAAGCACTGCCTAAATTTATTCACTGGCCTTTTTTCAAATACCCCCCCATGAGGATGCACAGTTTGCTCTCTTAAATACCCTTTCTTTTATCAATTGTCTTCCCATAGGCATTATTCTCTCTCAGGGCTGTAATGTCAGCAAGTTATCTAGATGCTGAAAGTCCAAGAAAACTTTGACATTTAGAAGCAAACTAATTATTTTGCTTTAGTAAATGCTCTGAAAGGCTGCAGAAATTAGCATCTTTAAGTACAAAGAAGCCAATAGTCTGGACAAGGAAAAAAACCATAATGCGCTAGAAAAGAGAACAGATGTTTTACTTAGAAATTTATTTTTTTAAATTAGGCATTTTAACCCTTCCTAGTTTGAAAAAAGTTATCTCCTTTGTAATGGGATGATTTATTTTCACAAATTGCTAAAATAGGAAACGAAATATTCTGTTCTTTTATTTTTATGGAAGAGTTTTGTGGTCTAAGCCCTGTTCTCCTGATTCAATCGTGCAAACTTCTGACTCTTCTTGATTCACAAATTGCTCTGGAGTCCTTTCCCTAGGCAACTGTTCAGTCCTGTGTTTCTCATCACTGCTTTATCCGACCCTGCTGCTCCATTTGACACCTTTCTCATGCCAGTGCTGAAAGCAGCAGAATTTGGGACCTATGAAGGGCACGGAGTCCGAACAGATTACGCACAGTGCACACTGTATTCATACTTAAATCACCCCTGGAAAATGAGGTGCAACAATCTCTTCTTTCAGCATCCTCAGTCTGTCCATAATGCCTATTCTTAGGGAGACCTTTCCTTCCAGATGGGTACCAACACAGACCTGTATAGAGGACATAACCTCCTTCTATTCACAGTTCTGCCACTATGCAAGCTTAAGAAGACTACTAATAATTTTTCTAACACTAAAACCTTACACAAGCAGCATAGGAAAAAATCTTGTTAGATTCTGTACATCAGTGTCCATAGCACTGCATTCAGTTATAATCACCAGCCCAAGCTTGGGTGCTGTTGACAAATGAATGTCACAAGCTGATTCCAAGGATTAAATCAGTTCCAACAGCAAAATTACTGCCCAAAAGCCCCTTCGGTTGTTTCTATGTTGTGGAACAAGTTGTAGCACTGGCAATTTAATTGCCAAGGTATTTCATTTAACTAGGTCCACCGTTCTAGTTAAGCGTTAAGAAATACTTAACTTACAAATCTGTTACATCGAAAATGGTGGTAGGTAGTTGATATTGCTACAGCAGACACAAAAAGTAATTTGGTAGAAGAAAGCAACCACAAGGGGGTTGTCTGGACCAAACCCTTCAAAACCATAAAAAGTAGTCTTGTCATTTTGAAGTTTTGTCACTGTTCCTGTTGCATAGATAAGCCTCTAAGTGAACAAAGCACAGCAGATTTGTAGTCACTAATGGGAGTCCACTGTCTCTAGCATTAATTCTAGGGGAGCAACACATCTGCCAGAGAGCAGAAAGATGGGCATAGTGCCTGGATTTGGCTGAGAAGCACGTTCAAGCAAAAAGATGATATGCAAGACACAAGCATGTCTATCACAAACAAACCCCAAGGTTGTAGTTTTCACAGGCTCCTTTTGATTAGTTTTTGAATGGTTGTGGGTGCTGAGATTACATACTACTGCAGACTATAACTCAGCTGAGAGTGTGAGAAGTTCACCAGGAGGTGGTAGATGTCAGCCATCATCTTCTGCAGGCATTTCTGTGCTTCATGACAGGAAAAACATTTCCAATAAATCGGAAAGATATTATTGCCAATGCAGAGGCCAAGGAAAAATAGTGGATTAAATATATAATGAAGGAGGAATACAGCAGCACGAGTGTTCAGGACAAAGCATAATAAAGTCCACTACTGCATTTCCACATCAGCACAGAATAGGAGAGAATGACCATAAAGCAAATTATTTTATTAACAGTTTCTTTGCAGCTTCACACAAGATACAGTTGAACTACGGCTTCGATAAATCATGACATTTGCCACTGTGGAAAGTACTTTCTAAGCATTTTAACCACTGAATAGCCTAATTGGTGCCTGATGAAAACATCAAAGGAGAGGCCAGAGATTACTCAACTGTTGTAGCATTAGGCTGGACCTGAGGGACATCTGAGCTTCTCTGTTCTGTGATCTACTTAAAATCCTGTAGCTTGATCCCACCCTGAAAACTGCAGTCACTTCAGCAGTGAGATCCAGTGACTGCAGTAGAGATGCTAAGTTTTTGGGGATAGGGTCTGTTTGGGGTTTTTGGGGGGATGTGGATGGTTTGGTTTTTGCATTTGTTTTCTTTTAATGAAAGGCCATAGACATCTGGTTAACCACCTTCACACCAAAATCCTTCTCTCTGAACTGAAGAGATAAGAATTTGATGGGTGCATTTTGAGTGGGTGAGGAATTGCTTGGATAGTCGCATGCAGAGAGTTGTGGTCAATGGCTTGATGTCCAGATAGAGATCAGGAACAAGTGGTGCTCCTCACAGGTCCCTATCAGGGCTGATTAGTATCTTCATAGACAGTGGGATCAAGTGCACTCTCAGCCAGTCAGAGAGAGTTGGGGTTGTTCAGCCTGGAGAAGAGAAGGCTCCGGGGAGACCTTATAGCAATCTTTCAATACTTAAAGAGGGCCTACAATAAAGATAGGGGCATTCTTTTTAGCAAGGCCTGTTGTGACAGAACAGGATGTGATGATTTTAAACTAAAAGAGGGGAGATTTAGACTTAAGAGGAGGAATAAATTTTTTTATGATGGGGTGGTGAAACACTGACCCGGCTCGCCCAGAGGGGTGGTAGATGCCCCATCCCTGAAAACATCCCACAACAGGTTGGACAGGCTCTGAGGAACCTGATCTTGTTAAAGATACCCCTGCTCATTGCAGGAGGGGGTGGACTGGATAATCTTTAAAGGTCCCTCCCAACCCAAACCATTCTATGATTCTATGAAAATCAACAAGAAACTGTGATATGACCGCTGAGGCGTTTCCTGACGTATATGAAAGCTACACGAGTCCAACTCAATTCAGAATGCTGCATGTGATTGCAATGCCATTAAAAAAATCATGTTAGATCAAGTTAAACTGATTTCATCCATAGCATATTAGCACGGGATTTTAAGACGATCCTTTCCTTGATTTTTATTTTCAAGTAGAAGCGTTCCAAATGTAGCGAGATTGTATCCGGAGAGGAAAAATTGACTCTCTCCTCAGTGTTAAAATTGATTTGAATCAGTCACATTCTAGAAGCTTACATTTTACTTTTATAGGCTTGATGCTGCGATATGCATACTAAGTGATTGATTCAGTGGCTTTCTGTGCCTTAAAATCTTACAAATTGCTGGATTAAGTCAATATTCACGTCAGCCACAGTAAGAAAGAGTAAAATAAATCTGTATACTGTAAGCTATTGCTCAAAGAATGAATAACAGAATAAACAGAGAAGGCCAATACAAACAGCTTGTCTTAGGGGCAATCCTTGTCAAAACCTCAAAAAAAAAAGAAAGTATCCTCAAATATAACCTTATACAGCATTTGCCAGAACTTTAATTACTGGTGGCATACAACAGAGGATCGAATCATTAGATATCTTTTGTCTAATTTCCCTTCATGGGTCAGAACTCATCAGTCTGTTTCAGCTTTCAAGTCAAGAGAAGACTCTAAATAAAGGAAATCCAAGCGTTCCCAAATCACAACCATACAGCAAATGTTCTGTTTCAGGAAAGGCTCCATCCTAGATGTTTATCGTAAATGCTAAAGCCCATCCATGAAGAAGGCTTACTAGTATCATGTATCAATTCTTATTTGTAGGACCCTCATTTTTGATTGTCTAAGCACGATAGACTCTTTATTATCACACAGATACATGCAAAACAGACTAACCAGCACCTCAGCCTTGGGTCTGCAGACGTGAGTCATATGAGTCCTAACTCTTCTCAGTTGGGTGATTTTTATTATTTTTAGTTTTTTCCTCAGTGATAAAAGCACTCCCACAAAGCCACAACTTTGACTCATAGTAGTTAGGTTCCACCAGTAATCACCCTTACACACTGCTGACAAACTAAGGAATATAGTTTCTCTCCCTTTGCTGCCATAAGAACACGTACAAAAGTTTTGTAGCTGACAATGTAAATCTATCCTAATGAACTAAAATTTAAGCTGGTCACCCCCAGTCAACAGAGACAGTCACCTGTGACAGACACAATGACTTATCCTTGAGTATACAAGGAGCCTGGACAGCTGGGTGGATGCTGAAATCTTGTGAGAAAAGACAGCAAGATACCACACAAAGTACTAGAGGCAACATGTACAACATGCTTAACTAGACGTCTTCTGGAAACGAAGGCATGGCTGACCTTCAAGCTGATTTTCTGCTGTTATAATTTAAGCAGAACTCATCAGAGCCAATATAGCCATTGCAAGTGAAATGCTGCTAAGAAGTATTCTAAATTCAAGGGCTATATGTGTGAGAACTACTTAACCTACACTTAATTTAAGAATCGGTCCTTTGTGGTGAAACATTCTTGATTGTGAGCATTTTAGGAAGCAATGGGGGCCAAGTGACAAGGCACTGAGCATTCTCTAACTGACCTGGGAAATGGCTGAGGCAGAACTACTTTGAAATGTGAGTACTCCCTACTGAGTTCCCTTTCCAAAGCTGAGACTTTAATCGAGATCACAGCAATTCACACAGAAAGAACTTAGATATTGCTCGTCTGACTTCTACTATGGGGGGGAAAAAAAAATTAAAAAAGTACTCTGAGCAACTGAGCTGACTTCTGCCATCTGCATCAATTCAAGGACAAAGCTGCCTTTCTGGAGTTGTAATTGTTGCATAAAGGTAGGGCTGAGATTTGTTGTCTTCACAGAGCATGTTAAATGGCTGATTTTATTTGGGCTGTAACAGCAATTGCTAACTCTCACCCCACAAGACAGAAGATATTTCCTGAAAGGACCTGCTTTCCTCAGAAATGAGACCTTAGCCAACAAAGTGCATGAAGACTGAGATATCATCAATGACATTCTGTTGCTGTTTTGCCTAAGTGTTGGAATCCTTCTTTCAATGTTTTTACAGTCAACCTTACTTGACTTATACCCCACATTTTCAGCATTACAACAGTGTTACAAAGCTGCAAATTCAGTGTCTACAGTGCTGAATACGGTAGAGAAAACATCAAGTGTATACACATATTCAAGACCCCGTCTCCAGATGCCTGCACATGACTTCACGTGAAGCTTACACATGCCATCATCCTGTGGGGACCTGCACCATCATGTTCAGGGGATGATTTTCACTTAGCAAGCTGGATGCAAAAAGTTTTGGTCCTCACTAAGTCTAATTAGACAATGGAAACAAAGCCCAACATTGTGCCATGGAAATGCTATGAGCAGATTTAAATTATAGATGGTTCTATTCTAGACAAAAAAATCCAGAATGCTGATTTATTATCTGGGGGGTGGTTAGCACTAGATGAACACTCACTCACCCCAAAGCACAGCTGTATTTTCCCCGATATGTAGCTTTTAGATATGACAACCAGTGCTTCCTACTTTCACTTGAATCAGAAAAGATAATATGCAAATAGTCAGAAACTAAATCCAAATCATTGACAAATGACTGCTTCTGAGAGACTTGAAGTGAGTTCTGTCTCCAGAAAATAAGCTGCTGAGTGCTAATCTAGTGCTTTAAAAGAACAGCCTACCCAGGCAAAGTAGGAGGATGTCATTAATAAAACACTAGCATTTTGGGTTTTCTTTAAAGGATGTGCTCAGAGCTGAAGAATGTGTCTTCAAATCTCTAAAGAAGAGGTGGGTCATAGAGTCCCACTTGCCTGGAAACAAGACAAATTGCTACTTTCTTAATTCAGAGCAGAAAGAAGCTAGAGAACAGCATACAGAACTGCAGAAATCTCCCCAAAACCTACACAACCCAAAAGTACACAAGAAAGGAGGAAGAAAAAAAAAAGAAAAAAAAAAGAGAGAGAGAGAGGTTTTATTCTACAGATGTTCATGTTTAGGATGCACTTAAGGAAATGCATTTGTAGGTGCTGATAAAAATAAATGCATTCAGGGAAACCTTTTCTGACACATATGAGAAAGAAGCTGTAGAGTCAGCCAGTGTAGATGTTATATGGATGTGAGACTGCATTTGACAAACCACTAAAAGCACGGAATGCAGGGTTAGGGCTGTTATTATCCTCTGTCGCAGCCTTCTGGATGTGCTCCACTGAGGTACCCGGGGTCTTTGACTCAGCCTCAAAAATGAAACAATAAGATGAAAACATCTTATTTGCTTGTCTTTAAGTCTGCAGTGCAAACAAGGGCTGACTGGAGAGCTACATTAAGGCCATTAGAAATTCAAATGGTGAGTGAAGAAATGCAAAAAAAAAAGAAAAGTGGAAATATGCAGGAAAACAGCCCAAAGTTCACATATGGAATTAGGGCTGCCAGGTTAAACGTGTCCGCTCAGGAATCGGGTCTGGAGGTTAAAATAAAAAATTACATTAGATAATTACATAATATTGTGTGCATTCCTTCTGTCCTTTCAATACCCCAATACCATTTCAGAAATTACATAGAAGACTGGAAACAGCTCAGGAAAGCATGCCAGAGGAAAGGCTGCTGAACCTGTCAGAGTTGAAGGGACAAATGATAGAGCTGAGGAAGAAGACTGTAAGATCATTAGTGGTGTAGAGGAGATAGTGCTTGTCCATCAGAAAAAGAGAGTTAAGGAACTTTGGACAAAAAAAAAAAAAAAAAAAAACCAGCAGGAAAAGCCAAAAGTGTTTTGATTCTGCAGGCCCTTAGTGCAGAAGATAAAAATCCTGGCAAAGCACCTGGGCTCAAGGGAAAAAGGGACAAGCTCAAGGCAAAGCAATCTTCCAGGGCTATTGAGCACACTGGCACTACTCTCTTAGCAAACTCTTCCACTGAAAAGCGTTGGAGGTTGAGAAAATATTTAGGGAACTATGACAAAATATTTGCTGTGTTGAATATTTTTCTCCTAGTCATTCAATTTGGCTACTGCCAGCAACAGGATACTGGGCAAGACAGACATCTGGTGAAACCAAGCGTAATCTTTGTCAGGCTTTTAAATAAGAGTCTGTGCAAATTGTCACCATAACGATATTTTATGGTAAATCTGGAGTACCCGAGTCGTTTGGGAGCTGATCCTAGTTTCTTTCAGCTCAGAATACTTGACAAATTCCTTGACTCCTTTCAGCTAGCATATTTTAGCTGTGTACAGGATTATTCTGCTTTAACTGAATTGTTGCCTGGTTGCTGAGTCATAATGTATTAAAATGACCAAAGATTAAAATAATAATAATAGGAACAAAAAGTAGTCCTTTCTCAACAAACTTCTAACAAAGTTGCTTTCATCAAGAGCTTTTCATAAAATTCAGAGCTTAGCTGGTACTCAGTTAAGCATTTCCAATGATCAAAAGCAAAAGTATTACCAGCAAAAGTATTTGTCAAATGTTTTTTTTTATTTGACCAGAACTGGCTGTAAGTCAAGTAGAAAGAGATATATTGAACACTCTTCCACAAATGGCAATGTGAAATAACAAATAATACAGTCTTCCCAAAAGATGGTGCTGCTGTTCACAGGCACCAAGTCCACTGAGCCATGGGCTGTGTTAGCATCTCTCAAGACTTCCCTAAAACAAAACAGTGAGCTTTGAGCAACAATTTAGGTAAAAACAAGCTATAAACTGTGAAGATAACTTTCAAAGTGTAAATAACCAACATGATTAAATACAGTCCTCATGTAAGAGTACGCTTAGAACTCTAAAATGATGTGAGTTCACATGTATGGATACGCTGTACATGTGTAAGAAATCAAGACAACTGAGGCTGAACACATTTCCCCTTTTTTCAAAGCCAAGCCCCTCTGCTGAGTTGTGTTCATGTGTGTGCTTACCTGTTTATTTTTCTAACAACATCCACAAGATTACAGAGATCATTTCAATATTATATATGCAATGGTCTAAAGTTCAGACAGAATTCTATATAAATAATCATAAATAAGTAGTCTTAAGGAGTTCTGAGACTTGAGAAAACTTTGTGCTGTCAGTCAAGTCTGGTCTGCTCCTAGAGCATCTTAAATCTAGCAATAGGTGCTACTGTGATCAGTTTTGTTGGTCCAGTTTTCACGTTACAAAATACAATACAGACAAATCTGAAGCAGCTCTCAGTTCATATTCATTATGAAAATAACCCTGCAAAACAGATCTTTTTGCCATTAGAAAAATTCTGAAATCTCATTTGAAAAAGTAATTGCTACAAAGAAATTTTCTATTAAATTTTAGCCTTTCATTCCTCTATTATTTCATTATTATTTATCTCTGTATTTATTTTCATACAAATACAACCTTTACTGCAACTGGATATTTTAATTAAATCTTATTTCCCCCAAAAATTTCCTCAAGTTTTCTTCAGCAGCTTCAAAATCAATTGTTACTCACTTTGATGTCCATTCCGAAAACAAAGACACAGAGTTTTTCATGAAGCAAAAGTTCTGAGGTTTGAGTGGCCATATTTTAAATCTGTGCTCAACATCCATAGCAGAAGAGTATGGAAGAACACTGATTCAGCATTTTTACGCTGATCTGCAGGAATCAAAACAAAAACAAATGTTCCCAGAGTATTCTTTGAAATTCTCCAGCTCTTTTAAACAGCGTCCTTCATCAAAGGTTTAAAAACATCTGTCGGAAGAGGCACGGTACCAGTATTTCTGCTGTTAGCAGCCAGTTCTGAGGACTTTGAGAGGTCCTTGAAACTCTCAGTGATTAGAGTGGGTTCAAAATTCAATAAAGGAGGCTTGCCCACCCCTAACGTTTAGGCAAAGCAGTCTGAAAAGCCCTGCACTTCAACAGAAAGTGGGTTCGTGTTATAGTGTGAAACACCACACTATGCCCTACATCTCTGCAACATGTAAGGCTATAAGGTTAGTGAGGATTAAATGATACTGCTGTTAGAAAACTGTCCCTTGGCTAAAACTAAAATGTTTTGCTGGAACAGTTTTATTCAAGTAAAACATCTGTTGCAAAAACCTGTGATTCAAATATTTAGACACAACGAGGGCAGGAATAAACTGCTCCCCTGTGTTACCAGTTAGGGCCTCCCCAGTTCCAGTTTGCTCTGCCTCAAGTATTCCAGTTGGTTACTAGGCACAAGACTACTAGACATTTTAGGGGTAGCCTCTCACCATCTCTCCTACTGGAAATGAAACATTTGGAAAAGTCATTATTGATGAGAGCAGGGAATCCCAACTAAGTCTCATTTGTATTTGAGTCACTGGACTATTGAGGGTTGTGGTTCACTCATTCATTTCAGGTTAGAAACCCCTGTCTCACCTAGAACTAGAACTGCTAGAGTCTATTCAACGGGGTGTGTGTCAGCCCAGAAGAAACAGTTGCTTTTATGGGAAGTAAAAACCCACAAAATACATCCGGTGTTAAAAGCAAAATCCATGAGAAACCAGTCTGACACCTCCATCAAGCTGAGATGCTGGTGCACAATTACTGAACGCTCTACTTACAACACTTAGAGAATTCTAACAAGAAAAGTAAGTCTCTGTGTGGGATGCAACTTAGAAAGGATTTTTCTCTGGCAGGTAAACTATGTCAAGGCAAGATTGCTAGCAAATTTTCTTTTGTCTTGCTTCAGTTTGATGTATATATGTTAGTCAGTCTTTAATTTACCTAAGCAGCGCACTCAGCTAAGTGTGGGAGGCTTTTGCATACTTAAATACTAGAAGAAAGAAAATTTTAATACTGCTGCTGCACAACAATAATAATAATAATTTATCATTTCTCCAAGGACGTTTATGGGGATACACAACTCTTGTCACTGTCAAAAGCAATAAAATAACACTGTAAGTAACAAAACAAGTTTTCCTATACTTTCCAATTAATGTCAATTTATGAATCTCCAATTAACATAGCAAGCATATTTCATTTAGTTATTTTTATTTACACACCACAGAAGATCATCTCAGCTTCCAGGTGCCCTGATACAACAATAACAATCATAAATCTAAAGCAGCAGAATAGCCAAATAAAAGTACCAGCTAACAACAACTCTGGCTAAACAACCCTATCGGAGAATCATAGAAATGTGTGGGCTGGAAGGGACCTCTAGAGGTCATCTAATCCAACCCCCTGCTAAGAGCAGGGACATCCTCAACTAGAGCAGGTTGCTCAGAGCTC